>JAANDH010000591.1:10080-209227 GCA_011799765.1 Nymphaea thermarum
AGCACTACCTCATTTAGCCATGAAGAGATGAAAATGAGGAGAAAATGTAGAAATAGAAACAATGTTATATTTAGTAAAATAGAAAGCATGATTCAATCATCTCATCTCATCTTTTCATGCTCCCAATGCACTTGAGCATAGCCTCTTGTCTCTAAAAGAAAGAGATTGAGTACTATCTCTTTTAGTCATGGGAAGAGGAAAAAGATGAAAAAGAAAATTAACAAGAACAAGACTATATTGAAAAGATGAAATAACAATAACAACAAAAATATATTCATTAAGAGAAAGAACAACAACAACAATAGTAAAGAGAAAGAACAACAACAAGAAGAATACTTGAAAGAGTATGATTTAATCATAAAATAAAATATCATCTCATCTTTTCATGCTCCCGGTGCACTTGAGCATAGCCTCTTGTCTCTAAAAAGAGGTTGAGTGCTATCTCTTTGGCCATGGGAAGATGAAAATAAGAAGATAAAATAAAAATAACAACAAGACTATGTTCAAGAAAAAGAAATAACATAATAGTAAAAATATTAATGAAAAAAAAGAAGAGAGAAATAAGAGGGATGATGATTACATACCTCTAATGAGAAATGACCTAAGGATGATGAAAACATTCACTTGAAGATGAAGCTCCAAGAGTGTTGTAGCTTGCTCCAACTTGGAGAAAGAAATTGAGAGAGGAAGAGGGAGAGAGAGAGAGCTCAAGAGAAACTCTAAGTCTTCAAGTTAGAATACACTAGAGTTTCTCCCAAGGACCAATCTTACCCAAGAGGGAGGAAATGGGGGGGTATTTATAGAAGATTTTGGAGCCAAAACCCTAAATTTGAATTTTTTTGAATTCCCCCCCTTTTCCATCCGAATTTCAGGGGCAAATGAGTCTTGCCCATCAAATGACTAAAATTACCCTCTAAAAGGAGGTTTTTTAGTCAAAAGGAGGGGCAAATGAGTCTTGCCCACTAAAAGACTAAAATTACTCTCTAAAAGGAGGTTTTTTGGTCAAAAAGAAGGGCAAATTAGTCTTAAATGATCTATTTGGATCTGAACTTGGGTTTTGGATCTGAAAGTAGTATTTTGGATTTAATTTGGATCTGAAAGTTGTATTTTGGATTTAATTTGGATCTAAGAGTTGTATTTTGGATTTGAATCTTGTGCCTAAATTTGAATTTCGTACTTGGATAAAACATCATAGTCCTTAAAAAAAAAATTTGGGGTGATTACAGGCATATGCCCCACAGAATCCACACCTCCCACCGCCCCTACTTCAGCTAATTATCGAGTCATTGATATCGCCCTACCTCTGGCAAACGGAGGCAGAAATGATCAGAAGAGAAAGAGACCCATTGGTGGTGGCAAGGTTAGTGGGAGATGTACATGTGGGATCCCTTTAACATTTTTGTATCTCTAAGAGTAAGATACAACCCAAGGGAAGTGGCAAGTGGGTGTGAGTTCAGCATGGGCGGGTCCAAAAATTTTCCATCATAGGGGCCAAATTAAAGTTTCTAAATTTTGGCACGGATCGAAATGTCATTATTCAAAATTTTTATATATGACAAGTAAAATTTTCTAAAATTTACATGTATTTTTTTTTTTAAATTTGAGGTGAGGCCAAGGCCCATGCGGCCCTCCCTTGGCTCCATCCTTGGAGTTCAGGCCATCGGCTATGGCTTGCGAACCTAGGGGATGACCTGAGGGCCATCTACACACTGGTAAGGCTGATGGTCGGTGAGCTTGGTCTCTATCTTTAACCTTTTACGTATGTCGCAAAGCATTTTCCGTTGTTTTTTTTTTATTAGGCCACGCTTGATCCTGATGATCCTATCCCAAGCAGCCCTGCACTTAGTGAATAGCTGCACTAGTAAGTATCCAATACTTATGGTCTAAGTAACAAGGTATAGTTTCCAGTGTGTTAAGTAGTTGTGGGCAACGTGTGGGCAATTGCCCATACGGAGCCACAAATATATATATATATTTTATATTAACATTTTTGGGCAATTTTTATCATTTAGTTGTTGATGCCTCTTAAATTTTAAAATTTGTTACTAATGCCCCTTAATTAGAAATTTCTAACTCCACCCTTAGTTCTTTCTAAGAGAAGGTCAGCAGAAAAATCCAGTTGTGAAAGACCCTCCTTAGAGCAGCATTCAGCAGCCAAACCCTCTATATTTTCTTTGACTTCAAGAAGCATGCACGGCTTTAGGCTAGCATCACCTGTATCACTTTTTGATTCTCAGAAAATAGTGGCGATTCATCATGGCTGTGGATGTATGACACCTTGGTCTTTCTGAAGTAGGTAAATTCTTGTGTGTTTCTCCTTTTTCTCTTCTTCTCTATTTCAAAACTGCGAGTGGGCATCCTTCCTGACAACTTACCATTTAGTAGCAACGCCATTTCTTTTGAGTCTCAACCTGGTTTTTGGTCATAACAAGAATGAGCAAGATAGCCGTGATAGAAGAACATATATTCTTTACAGTAAGAGGGAAGAAAAATAACCTAATCCGAAGTTCAACAATCCTCAATACCATCAAAATAACATTTTATAAGATTTGAACTGAGGACGTACCTATAACATGCCACCCAACCCAACCGATTTGCTACTAGAGAGAGAGAGAGTCGATAAAATGGGAATACATAACAAAATTTGGGGACAAGAGGTCCTCTTGGTACAAAAACAATCCGCGAAAAACAAACCGCAAAAACAGAAGCAGGAAGAAGAAATATACAATACAATGCACAGAAAAATAAGAGAGAGAGGAAAGACGGAGCGGCACAGTCACCCAGGCGCAGACGGGCAGCGGCGCTTCAACCGAATGGCAAACTGGACATCCCATTGCACAAGACGAGCCAAAAAACCTGGCGAAGAGAAGGTGTTCCTGAAGACTCTGTTGTTGCGCTCCTCCCAAATGCGCCACCAAGCTGAAATGAGCCACAACTTCCAGACATGACCCCCAGGAAGCAGTCAGGTGGGGGGAATGACAAAAGTGGAAAAGAAGACGAATGGATGGTGGGTTTGAAAGACTACTAACAAGGGAATGCTAGGTAGAAGCAATGACACTAGAGAAAAAAGGGTAAGAAGTAAAAAAGTGGACCCGAGACTCAGTCGCGACAAGACATAGGGGACACTGGTTAGCCAAACTGATGCCAAGGCGCTGTAGGTGGTCAAAAGTGTTGATATGGCCAGTAATAAGAAGCCAAACAAAAGCAATGGCACGTGGAGATGGACCAGGGTGGGAATGACGCGACAGAAGGACCAAAGGAGGCCAGGTAGCAAGAAGAAAAAGTGAACTCATGGGTAGGTGAAAGAGGCCAGGATGGGGACGTGGACGATGAGATGTCAGCAAGGCGGAGGAAAAGAGGAAGGATAGAAATCATGTCGCACTGAAAGTGAGAGGAGGAAGTGTGAGAGATTGAACTATTCCAGACGCTAGGAGAAGGCATGTTGAATTTGGAACTAATGAATTGGGTGATAGGAGAATGTTTAGTTGCTAAACGCCACCACCAAGAACACAGAGAAGACTCGCAAGCCCGACTAAGGTTGGTAACTCCAGCACCCCCAAGAAGACGTGGAAAGACAATCACATCCCAATGCGCAAGACGATCTGAAGGGTGATAACCATTCCAAAAAAACTCACGAATAAGTTTATCAAACCTACGCAAAACAGCCACAGGAGGCCAAAAGACAGCCAAAGCATGGAGAAGGACCGACCTGGGAGAGAAAGCAGCTTTCCCTGCCAACACTAAGAGAGAGAGAGAGAGAGAGAGAGAGAGAGAGAGAGAGAGAGAGAGAGAGAGAGAGAGAGAGAGAGAGAGAGAGAGAGAGAGAGAGAGAGAGAGAGAGAGAGAGAGAGAGAGAGAGAGAGAGAGAGAGACTGTTTAGTATTCAAAATGAAGAGGATATCATTAGAGAAGTCAATTAATTGGATTCAAATAAGATATACTCTTAACCATATCTATATTCATATGTTCAAGTTAAGATATGAATGAAGTAAAGTCATATCTGAATCCAAATCCTCAATTTGATTTCAAAATCTAAATCTGATCCAAATACAAATTTTACATGCACATGCAAATCTAATTCAAAAAACTGAACTTGGCTGAATTTGAAAACGTAAGGGCATTGGATATAAGATATTTGTTTAAAACTAAATCGAATCCAAATCTGAATTCAAATGTAATCCAACATTTATGTATATTCGAATCCAAACCCAATGGGATATAATTTCTAAATCCGAACCAGATCTGATTTCTTAATCAAATAATAAATTTTTTGTATGTATTTTTTTATCGGTTTGAATAGATACCTTATTTAAATTGAATATATTGACATTAATATCATGCATAGCAGGATGATACCGTCGCTGAAGGAACCATTGATCGTATGCCAGCGTCCCGTACTTAAGCTCATAAATGACGCATACGTCACAGAAGTATCCATTGAACAACGATTTGTTCCATGGTCAGAATATTCAATGGTTTTCAGTGACGGATTGCTTGATCAATGTCAGTATATTTTTTCAATACTGAATAGTTTGACTGTCGCTTTATGTTAACACACGAAACCGAAGTAATTTTAGCATTAGAAATGTAATTACTAACATGCACTAATAATTTGTTAATGAATGTAGCTACAGTTAGGGCTGTTCATGAGCGAGTTCGAGTCGAGCTTGGCCAAGCTCGGCTCGAACTCGACTAAAATTAGTCGAGCTCGAACTCAACTCGAGCTCGAGTCGAGCTTCTTACAGCAAGCTCGAGCTCGACTACTGAAAGTCGAGCTCGACTCGATTAACTCGATACATTTGAATCTTCGACATGTATGAAGTTGTAAACTGGTTTCGGGTCGGGTCTCAGATCCGATATCCAAAAAACATATCGCGCGCCAAACGAGCCCGAAACCATCAAAAGTCTCCCAAGCTCCCACCTGTGTAATTACAATGTGGGAGAAAATTACTATATTCTATTGTTTCCGTTTAAAGATTTTCAATATAGGACTAAACAGAATGACTTTTGACTTTTGTCATTCTGTTTAGTCCTGTATCGAAAATCTTTAAACGGAAACAATAGAATATAGTAATTTTCTCCCACATTGTAATTACACAGGTGGGTGCTTGGGACACTTTTGACGGTTTGTGTTCGTTTGGCGCACATTAAGTTTTTTGGGTCTCGGATCTGAGACCCGACCCGAAATGAGTCGAGCCGAGTTTAAACGAATCGAGTTGCTGCAACTCGAACTCGACTCGTTTATTTAATCGAGTTTAACCTTTAGCTCGAACTCGACTCGTTTATAAACGAGTCGAGCTGAGCTTTGTCGAGCGAGTTCGAGTCGAGCCCAAGTTGGCTCGACTCGTTGTGCAGCCCTAGCTACAGTGACGATCTGGATGGCAGAAAAAGATAGTCACATCAATGATGGGGCCGGTGGTGGGGACAGCAGTACTGGTCCAACTCACACACACACAGAAAAAAAAAATCTTCTAAAGATAAACTTTAACATAAATTAATATATTAAAAATGTGACTTTGTTCCTTTAAAACTTTTGAAAACATGGGTTGGAAGTTGTGAAAAAAATTCAAAAAATTTATTTATTCTGTTGCACAATGGTTCGCCGCCCCCTCACCCCTAAGCTGCATCTGATCATCAGTGACAGGGTTGGGCATAACTGCTAGTGTCCTAGATACCCATGGGCCATTAAGGGTGGGCGTTGGGCCAGGTACCCAGTACCCGGCTCGGTTGGGCCCGGGCCGGTTAAACAGGCTACCGGGCCAGGCCTGGGCCTAGCTTGGCCCTGCCCGGCCCGATCCGGCCTGTTAATAATTTATAAAAAATATTTTTTATTATTTTTTAAACTTAATAAAAAAACGAAGGTTCTTCGAAACCCTACAAGTACCATCATCTTCCCCTTCTTCGGCCCCATCAACTCCGCCGTCGGCCCCATCAACTCCGCCGTCGGCTCCCTCCTCGTCTCCTTCACCGTCTACACCATCCCGGCCCTCGCCCACATGTTCACCTTCCGGACGGCCTCGGCCAGGGAGAACACCGTGGAGAGGCCGCCGAGGTTTGCCAGCAGGTGGGTCGGAATATTCGTGATCAACACTTTCGTCGTGGGGTTCGGCTTCGGCGGGTGGGCCAGCATGACCAACTTCGTGCACCAGATCAACACCTTTGGCCTCTTCACCAAGTGCTACCAGTGTCCTCCGCCCTAGCAGATCGCCACGCCGCTACCACTGCCGGTGGCCAACGCAACGACGTCCGCTCCTTCTCCCGCACCTTATCAAAACGAAGGTTCTTTTTTGTTATCAAATGGGCCGAGACCCGGGCTATCGGGCCGGGCCCGGGCCTGGGTTTCGGGCTCGACGGGCCGGGCCAGCCCGGCCCGATGCCCACCTCTCAGGGCCATGGGCTGGAAGCCGGTGCTTCATCAGTGGGGCTGCAAACGATCAAGTCCAATTTGAGCTCAACTCCATTAAAAAAAAAAAGTTGAGCTTGATCTCAGGTTAAACTCGAGTCAAGATCCATAAAATAGGCTTGTGCTCGACTCCTTTAACTTCTTTATATTAACTGTTCTTGTTTCTTTAGACTCCTTCAACTCGTCAACTTATTTAACGCTTTTAACTTGTTTAACCAATTCACAACAGCATATTAGAGATTTCAAAATTTTAATTGGGACAAATTCAAATATTTTGGAAACATTATTTTTCATTTCCAGCCCTCCTAAAAAATGAACTTTGTAGGCCAAGATTTCGCTTGCAAATCGCCGAAGCCGTATGAGGTGAAAATCTGATGGACGGTCGACTCAATGAATATTTCACAAAAAACAGACAAGGGATAAGGATATAACCGGTCTGATTCTTCCCCCCGCCCCAGCTTACTAGAAGAGGGCCCACTCAAGGGAAATTGTTTTAAACGAAAGGGGCCCAACCGATTGCATGAATGGCATCGGTTCTTAGAAGGGAAAAAAAAAATTGACAGCAGAATGCCAAAGAAGATTGTGTAAGAATATTTTGCCAACCAAGGGGTCATGGTAAAAGAATGAGAATTGACAGCCCCTTGTCCTAATAAATCCACGTTTGTCCTTAGAGTTTCCCACTTGGGGAACAAAAGTTTTGAACTTTGGAAAGGGAGGAGGACGATTCTTGTGAGGACATGGACAAAGAAAGGTTGTAACCTTTTTTTTTGGTAAAGTTTTTTTTGGAAAAAAAATCCAAGCAAAAGTGTTAGAGAAAAGTGCCGTAACACATAAGTCACCCTCACCAAAGAATATCATCAACATAGACCAATACATAAGTATAAATATTGTTGCCATTGAGTTTAGACAACTATATAACCTTTCTAAAAGACAAAGAATGCAACTTCTTTTTCAAGTAACCAAACCATTAATTTGTCACGATACTTTGTATTTACACCTAAAAGGTAGAACCCAGAGCATCTTTGAATGGAAAATGTTACTCAAGCTTGTGAACAACTTTTAAGAAAGTAAGCACTTGAACCACTACTGTAACAAAGATTTTTTTACTTATCAGTGACCTTCTTTTTGCAATATAAAATGTTGATGGCAAATGAATCTTTTTACAATACAAAAAAGTTGATGGCAAATAAATTTTTTTACAATATAAATTTTTTTACAATATAAAAATTTCATGACAAATGAAAACTGACAACCTATTATACCCACCCATGTGCCAACCCAGTTCCGTAACTAGGAACTTAATTTTGGTGGGCCCAAACCTCAGTCAAGGCAATCTTCTGGTCTGACTGTTGATGAAATTTGAAATAAATTATGAACGTGAAAAGAGTACGGACATTGGTCCTTCGGCTGAATTATTTTGATGAGACGTGTTCTTTTCCTTTTGCTGTCATTCGTGCTCCCTTTGTTGCAGAGAGTGGAGAAAGACGTTGCCACTAATATTCTAGATCGAGGCCTTTCTTTTGCAATGGGGATATGGTTTAATGGCAGTGGCTGAGCCTGAAATTCATGAAAGGAGCACTAACCATAGATGGGTTTGGCGTCTAGAGGACATTGACGTGAGTTTGGGGTCAAACCCTCGTAAACTTTTCAAGAACCGGTGTTGGCTGGCGTGGGCAGTAGCAGCACACACCAGCCCACACCTAGCCCTGCTACTGTTTAATGGTTGAATGGTGGTGTATATATATGGCATATTTATCAATGCACAACAGTGGAGAATATATGAAATACAGTACATTAAAGGGCATATTTAGGAGTCTCAAAAAGCATCACATAGCTAGTTGGATTGGTTGTGTTCATGCTAAAATCTCATGTCATCAGTTTGATTCCTACTAGTGTTGCTTTCCTAGGCGGTAGGACATGGCAACGAGTTGAAGATGCATGGACCGACCATATGATAGGCTCTTCTGCAGCCTTAGACCTTGGAGTCAAGAAGAATATGGGAGGCTGCTTCGGCCTTCACTTGTGTTGTGAGATATTTCTCCAATTCACCCAAAGTCCCAATATAAGGACTTCCTGACGGCATGATCTTTAGTTTGAAGAATGTGCACTCCACAATGGTAACTTAATTATCATTCAATTAGAACAAATCCTTTGCTAAGGGCCAAAGATTAGGAAGTGGAGCATGACCATAGTTAGTGTAACCTATCTTATTTACAAGGGCGGAGACAGAAGCTAGCAAGGGTAATCTCCCCCTCCCACCATCATAACTGCTATAATTTTCAGAAATGTTAAGTTAGCCCTTACAAAAGTTTTAATAAATATTAGTGAATGCCTCTGATAATGTTTCACAATGAAAAGATGGTTGGTTACATGTTTCTAGTGGTGCTCAGTCATATGAAAGACCATGGAGGTATTTGCTATGAGAAAGAGAGAAAGGGGCACTATTCCTCAATACCATCCCGATATCACCTTCCAAGATTTAAACTGAAAACGTGGTCATAACATGCCACCCAAACTGACCAGTTGCACTACCGATCACTTGGAGAGAAAGAGAAAAAGAGTGAAAGAAAGAGGAAAATTTTTGAGCCTATCTTTTGTGCACTCATCATTTCGAAAGCGGGCAGGTTGTTTGTTATACTGGAAAGAGAGAGATCCCCGGAAACACGTGGTTCGATGCACTGCATGTTATGAGAAGGATCAATCCACTTGTTTTTGGGTGAACTTAGTTATGTGCGCACCCCCAGTGTACGGAAAATTATGCAACAAAGTAGGTAATGACCCAAATGCCCTTATTTAAATAAAAAAATAAAGTTTTAAAAAGGGTAAAAAAGTATTGTGAAAAAGTGAACAAGTCTAATATATTAATTACTTCATAAAAATTTCTGCTTGTTGGGTGTACAGAAGTAGTTAGTGTGCACACAACTCAATCTCATACTTCCGAAGGAGCATACATAACATGGGCCACACGTTTTGAAGCTGTCAAACCTAAGTTGGATTTGTGTTTACACTCTCATCAGTTCTGTTAATTTTTTTCCCCCTCACGTTAACACATTTAGTATAGCCGTTAATTGGGAAAATTGCAAAATACAGTCATTGTATTTAAATTATAAGCAAAAGCAAGCTAGGCTCGAAAAGTAAATTCTTCAAACAAACAGTGAAAATTTGAATGTTAGAAAAGGAAAATCAATCGAGTGGCGATGGAGCTCTTCTACCACCGGAGCCGGACTCCCTCTGGCAGTTAAAGTATACTGCGGCCACCGGCAAGCCCAGGTTGTACTGTGCAGCGAAGTCTCTGGTATTGAAGTTGTGGCGCCAAGTGGGCGCGTAAACCGTCTCCCGGCCGAGCTGCTTGAACAGCACGAAGATGAGACGGTGGATCCCAAAGCTGGGCCTTGGCTGCTCATAGCACACTACCTCTCTGCCTGCAACAAATAGAGAGAGAGAGAGAGAGAGAGAGAGAGAGAGAGAGAGAGAGAGAGAGAGCTCCTTTCATATTTCCTGAAGATTCTGGTCGTTTCGTCGGAAGGCATGAAAAGAAGCAAAGTTTTGGCACTCACCGAAGGCCGAACCAGTGGTTGCTGGAATATCAATCACCATCCTAAGTAAAAAGAGCAAAAAATAAATTTAAAATTCTTCTTTGGTAGGCGGAACACAAGCATGTGCATTTTATTGTGGACAGATTTGTGGAAATGCATGCTTTCATCAGAAGTTTGTTTCATTCTTCAAAAACGAAGGTCCAACTGCAAAGTTCAGTTCAAGTCCTTTCACTCTTTGGTAGCTGGAACTCTGCCTTCTCTGGAATGCAGTGTTTCAATAAGTAATAGTTGAAATACAAAATAGATAGACGAACACAGAGAATGATTTGTTTTTGCCTTGTGAAAACGTTTGTCTTCTCCCGTGAACCACCAAACCACAGGACAAACCATTCCTCCTCCTCCATACCAGGTTCTCTCTCTCCCCGTAATGAGTCAGAGCAAAGAACGGCTAGACATGATCACAACTTATTCTCTACGACAAAAACCTCATACCCTTTGATCATGTAGTACCAAGAAGCATCAATCAAGGACATCCCTCTTACTCATCCTTCTCCTGACTAAAAATCAGGTGGAAACTCAAAGGAAATGGCGTTGCTACTGAATGGTAAGTTGCTTAGGAAGGATGTCCTCTCGCACTTTAGAGACAGAGAAGAAGAGAAAAAAGAAGAAACAGACAAAAATATACCAGTTGAGAAAGACAAAGGTGTCCTACATCCACAGCTTCTCTGAGTCTCCACTCTTTTCTGAGAATCAAAAAATGATACAAGAGATGGTAGCCCTAAAGCAGAGCATGTTTCTTGAAGTCGGAGAAAATATAGAGGGTTTTGCTGCTGAATGCTGCTCTCAGGATGGTCTACAACTGAAGTTTTTCTCTACTGACCTTCTCCTAGAAAGAACACACAGGTAGCTACCCTGTTACCTAGATCATGAGTATTGGATATTGGATACTTACCAGTGCAAGTATTCTCCAAGTGTGGGGCTGCTTGGGCTAGGAGCATCAGGATCAACCATAACCTGATCAAAGAAAGAAAAAGGGAAAAACTCTTTGTGACATGCATAAAAGGTTGAAAACGGACACCAAACTCAGTGACCATCAGCTCTTACCAGTGTGTAGAAGGTCCTCAGGTCATCCCCTCCGACTACAACCCTAGGTTGGTGAGCCACAGCCGATGGTTTGAACTCACACCCATTTGCTACTACCCTTGAGTTGTATCTTACTGTTAGAGATACAGACCTGTTAAAGGGATCCAACACATCACCCACTATCCTTGCCACCACCAATGGGTCTCTTTCTCTTCTGCTCATTTCTGCCTCTGTTTGCCACAGGTTGTGCCCACAAAATTAGCTGAAGCAACAAGCAGGAATATTCAAACCCTCTAGATACGTTCTCACAATGTTGTTTAATTTCCTCGACTTGCCTCACATTCTTGAGTTGCCCAATTGTCATCTAAGGGGAAGTGAGCGCACGCAACTTAGTGAGCAGACGCAACTTATATAGTCCTTAGATGTGATATTTTAGTAAATTTTTTAAAAAAAATGTCTTTTTTTATAATTTTTTTTACTTTTCACTTTTTTCTATTTTCATTTTTGTCTTTACAAAAGGTTTTACTTTGGGGGTATTTTTGTTTTTAACCATACTGATGTACAAAATTTCATGCACCATTATAATGCATGTAACTAGTTCACATCTTTGATAGCTTCACACCAAACCTCATGTACAAACCTAGTTATATACACAGACAGACAGACACTAGACTCTTGTGCATGGCGAGCACCCAATTTAAATACTTGACCTTTTCTTAAAGGTGCATGGTGTATGCCGCTTACGTAACCAGCTCTCCCTCATGTATATAGAGAGCCAGGGAGAACAGGGGTTGGCAGGGGCCATGGCTCGTCACAATTTGAAAAAATAATATTTATGCTTATGTTTTTTGAAAATTTAACTTCGCTTATGTAAGAATTTTCAAAAATATTGTTCAGCGCCTGTACAAATTTCGAAAATACTATTCAACCTTTTTTTTTAAAAAAAAATTCTAACTCTACCCTGTATATTTATGATCACCCATCTCGAACCTAGTTATAAAAATGTGTATAAGTGAATAACGTTGCAATATTACATGGTCATGCTGGAATCTTCTGCCCAAATAGTATCTTGTACCAAATTCAATTCCAACGATTCATGACCACATATTCTTTCTGCCCTTCCATATGAGATTGCATACATCTGAAGACCATCTGAAGAGGGGAATTATTAAATATCATAACACTTGGTTAGGAGCAAAAACCGGACCGGCCCCTTAAAATTTTTTGCAAACTTTATTTTTTTAGGAAAATAAAATAGGTATGATAGTAAGAATGTTTTGTTGGAAAACATATGCTAGTTCATTTTTTGACTGTATAATAGTTTTTTTATGACAGAAAAATGAACGGCTTTTGTAATGTTAAAATTTGAACTGTAAAAAAAAAAATCAACATTTTTCACAAAAACACTTGAATTAAACATGTTTACATTCAACTAGTATTTATAAACATATTAGAATGTTCATATTTTGTTTAAATTATTTTTTAGCTAGGGAGGCTTTTGTCCGGCCCAAAGTGGTATGGGAAACTCCAATTTATACTACGTTCACGTATTCGAATTTAACATAAAACATGTCTCATTTCCTGCAGTGTTAATGTTTATGCAGTGTTAATGTTTATGTACTACTAAACTTTTGAGTCGCCTTCCACACCCTCCAGACATCTTAACCTTTTTTTTATTATTTAAAATAAAATGGGCCGTCCATGTGGATGACCCATACCAGCCCAGAAAGACGCTTGTTGCACAAGGAAAGACAATATATATATATAACTCATCTACTCTCAGGGATCATGAGAATGGAAGAATTTGACAAGTTGTTACAATTTAAAATTGCACGGCATCACAATGCATCCCCCTTCTCACTCACTTTTTAATGCAAGATAGAGAGCCCCACCCTCCAACAAAACTCCATGTGCACTCCTCTTGTTTTGCTTCCTCCCAATTTGGCAGGGCACACAAGGGTACATGTATGTCCTCTCTCTCTCTCTCTTAAACCCACACAGATAAAAATGGGTTGCCAAGAAGGAGCTGCCTAGGTAACTGCTTTTTCTAGTTATTTGAGTTGGCTATGGAGGGAGCTGACTAGTGGCAGAGCCAGGAATTTTGAGCTGAAGGTAGGGTTGTACAACTGAGTCAAGCCAATTCTCGACTGGAACACAGTCCAAAAAACTCAACTCGAGCCCAACTCATTTTTGAACGAGTAGAGGTCAAGTTTGAATTTATTCTTGAAATTTAAATGAGTTGAGTTTGGGTTGTAAAAACTAGGCTCTGCTCAACTACATAAAACCAGTTCATTATAGTTGAATTAGTTAAATCAGTTAACAAGTTAAACAGTTTGATGTTAAAAGAAATGAGATAGGTTAAAAGAAATGAGTTAAAGGGTTAAGCAAGTCGGGCTCGAGCTCCATGTTGTATAGTCGAGTTGAGCTCGAGCCGATTCTCTGGAGCTTGACTCTAGTTCAATTCAAGCTCAAGTTTTCTTTGAGTCCAGTCGAACATGGAGCTGGCTCAGCTCAAAATCGACTTGCTTCGTGTGTAGCTCCAGTTGAGGGGCACTAATTCTAAAACTTTTTTATCTTCAAATGCATGTATAGAGCTGCTTCATCCTGGCGAAGCTGATTATACACACTATGTCGTGTATGAATTTGTCATGGGCCACTTTAACGATGACAAAAAATGCTCATTATTAATACAAAAAGAAACTTTTTGTAGAAAAAAAAAAGAAGTTACAAAAAGAAGATTTAGAATTCAATAAAACTAAAACTTGTTAGTCCGTTATGTGTTTATCGTTATGTCATTATCTCATATCTCTTCTGTTACCTCATACTCATTATCTCATATTTATGTTTAGCGTTATTTCATACATCTGTCATTATCTCATACATTTTTTGTTATTTGATAGACACTATTTCATACTTCTATTTAACGTTATCTCATACATTTGTCTCATATCTCTATTTAGTGTTATCTCATACCTCTTATCATTATCTCATTTTTTTTGTTATTTCACACATATTAACTCATATCTTAGTCATTATCTCCTACAACTTCATGTCATTATCTCAAATACTACGAGTACTTGATAATGATAGACGTTATGAATGAGTACTAAAGCAAATATGGATATTGGTAATATAGTTCAAATCCAATATACACTCTATACATATACATGAAACAACATATTGTCAGGTCTTGGTAGCCAAATGGTACGTCACCCTCTCTCTCTCCCTCTCCTTCTCTTTATCTATTTCTCTCCCTCTCTTTCTCTTTTATTTATTTCTCTCCGTTATTGTGGCCTGATATCAATCAAGTGAGGGAGTACGACAACTTCACGCATTGCTGGGTAACAACTAACTGGTACACATCATTTCGACTTTAATTAGTTTCCTTTCATGTTGAAGCCTGAAGGACATAAGAGGTTTGTGCAGAGCAAGTTCCGTGTCCGTCGGATTGAAAGGCGTTCGGAGCAGAGGAGGAGAAGAAGAGTGAGTAAAAATTTTTGGCGGAGAAGAGGAGCGAAATTCGAATACCTGTGCCTGCCAATCTCTCTCTCTCTCTCACACTCTCGCTCTGTGTGTGCGTGTGGTCGCAATGAGGGTGTAGGAGGGAGTCGAGGAGGATGGGAAATTGCTGCTTGGACCGGGTGGGCACCGGGGTAGGAGAGACAGGCGGCAGTGGAGGAGCGGTGGCCAACAATGCCGTCGATTATTTCTTCAGAGGGCGCGGTGCTCTATTCGCAGATGGGGGTAAGCTTGCTTCTGCCGCTCTCCTATCGATGCTCCTTATTTCTCTGATCATAACACAGCTGGGAGCTTCCTCTTCAGAAAGTTACTTCGAATTCAATTTCAGTCATTTTAGCGAATTGTCAAATCCTAGTCTGTGGATTGATCTGTATAACTACATAAACTCATTCTGGAGATTTTCAGGTGTTTGTGCATTTATGCTTGTTTTTTCAAGCATTAACTCATGCATAATTGCTCATAGGCATAATATAGCTAATTCATCGAAATCTACTCTAACAGCTTATACTCATCCATTTTATGGATTTGCAACATTAGCTGTTGGTATTCTCAATATTTTCTGCAGGATCTTGTAAATGTCTGGCTTGAGCTGACTATGAAAGTTCAGGGGAATCTCTTGTCTAACCCTGAGTCCGCCCAAGTTCAGGTCTGCTAGCATTTAGGACAAGAACAACTACCATTGATCTTCTTATAGACTTTAATCTGCCTTTTTCCGAGACCACCTTTTTCTGTAGCATATCTTGCAAGTTTTTTGTTTTTTTGTTTTAAATGTGGATTCCCCTCCTCTATGCTAGATGTGATTCAATAAGATTTTGTGGTTATGAAGTTCAAATTCTTACTATAATAAAACGTGTTAAACTTACTATACTAAAAATCTAAAACTAATATGATCTTTCTCAATTAGCAGAATGTTGAATTGATCTCTGTGAAACGGAAATGACTGAGCTGCTCAGCAATTTCTGAGGAAGTTTCAATCACATTGACAAATGAAAACTTCAGACAGAATGGGTTGCAAGAGAGAGATGATGGTGAAGAAAGATGTGGGGAGCAGGTTCAGAAAATTGGTGAAGCGAAGGAAAAAACAACAATAGTATCTTTGAGCAAAATTTTCAATTCTTAGTGACCTAGACAGGGCTCTCTTATCTAAACTCCCGAACAGAAACGATAAGGTCTAACATTTTTACTGTGCTGCCCTATGCTACAAAAGTGACTGTGATTGGGAGATTTTAGATAATATATTTTTTCTTAATAGTGTCAAAAATACGTCTGAATGTTCTTCCCTATTCTGAGAAGGAAACTGCTGATCCATTTGATCCCACCGACAAAATTTCCTTGCAGCGTTCCTCTAGCCAAATTAAGACCTCTGCTTAGGTTTTATGCTAATTGTTTGTTTGATTGTAAAAGTACATTGAACATGTTTATATGTGAGCCCTGCTATTCACTTCATCTTCCCTCATCATGCTCATGAGTTTCTATGTTTCATTAGCTCTCATATTTTACCTTTATATATATATGTCTCTGTGTGTGTGCATATATTTTGAATTCATTGAAGCCACCTCCTCGAGTTCGACACAGGGAGGATCTCTGACATCTACTCGGCCTCCATATATGACAGCATGTGTTCGAGAACCTTCATTTCAAGCTCTGTCACAGGGACACGGAAAAATAAGCTGCGTACCCGCTTCGACACGGGACACGGCAGGATACGGCTTGGATCGGGTCTGGGTCAGACCAGATCCGATCCGTTAAATCTACCCGACTTTTTAACGACAAAAAATTTCTTTACGCCAAAACCTCGACTTCTCTCCACTTCATTGGCGACGATTGTTGCGGCAGAGGACTTCAGCGACAATGGTAGGCGATGACGTAGGCATCCGCCGATGCCCGGTGGTGTCTAGCGGTAGCTGGCGACGGACAGGTAAGTGTTTTTTTTTCCAATGTTAGAACTTAGGGTTTCATGTTCTTCATTTGTTTTTTTTTTTTTTTTTTGGATTTGTCGATTTGGGGTTTTTTTCCATCGTTCTTCGTCCTTAACTCTTCTTCAATGCTATGGACGGTTTTTTCTTCAGAATTTGCCGATTTGGGGATGTTCTGTTTGAGTGTATGGCTGTATGCGTTCGTTTGAATGCTGTGAACATGAACTTCTCTTCTGTAGTCATGTTCACTTGTAATATGTGAACATTTATGTGTGTGTTTTTGTGTACATATTTTTTGTGATCTACATATTAATGTTTTTTTTATGTTATCATTTTTTAGAATATAAAATTTACCGCGTATCCAACAATTTTTTTGAAAATTTTGAAAGTTGTTGTGTCCGTACCTGGATCTCCGTACCCGTCCTCGCGCATCGTACCCGTACCCATGTGACATAGGTTTCAAGCATGATGCTGTCCATGTGAATCTCCTATGCGACCTTGCTGCAACATTCCTCATTGTGCTTTTTTTTGAAGGCATGAACTGCCACTTTTCTTTTACTTGCAAAAGGAGAGAACTTTTAAGCATTAGAGGTGGGCGGGATTACACATATTTCACCTTCTGTGGATATTGAATTCTTGACCTTGGTCAACTTAAATCTTTTAACCCAAGCCCTTGGCTGGTCTCATGGGACGTTTGTTCCAAACCACAGTCATCCTCCTAGGAGATCAGTGAAGCTCCTTGCACCGCAACATGGAGTACACTTGTTTTCCACTAGGGATCTAAAGTTGGGTTAGATTGAGCCTCTTCAAGGGAGAGAGTTGCTTCCAGTAGATGAAATTGGTTGCTGGAATGCATGAAACTTAACTGGTAGCCCATAAATTCTGTTAATGTTTTATGAAAATACATAGTAAAGGGTTTATTTTTTTTCTAAAAGGCAGAGAAAGGTCTGCGTTAGAAGGTGAATTTTCTTTTCAAGTTGTCTGTTTGCATGGATTTTCCTTCCCCATTACGGTTCTGTTGCAAAATTTGCTGGCTTTTTTCTGGAATGACTCTTTGGCTTCCACTTCCTTGAACAGACTTTTGAAGAAAAACGTTCTCATTTGGGGCTTGTGGAGTGTGTAAAGTAGGAGACTGCATTGGTCATGGATGATTTAATTGCAACAGGAGACACTCTAAGTGCAGCTATAAAGTTTATCGGTGTGTTTTAACACCCCACCTCTGGAAAACCAGCACCACTTCTTGAACTTTGCAGCAGGCAACTTCAAATTGAGACTAAACATAGCTGATGTTGTTCACCAATGCATTTTATTTTTTAACAGTAATCGATGTTCAATTATGTGCTTCATGTGGCTCAAGCCAAATACCAGCAGCCGTGTTTTGTTTTTTTTTTTTTATTTAAATGCAATAGCGGTGGTGAATTAACTGGTATTGATAATCTATATTAGTCATTAAAAAAATCGGTATGGGTTGGCTATACTAGGCAACACATTTTTACTGCAGAAAGCTATGACAACGTAAACAACAACAATGATCGCAGTGGGAAAATACTCATTAGTATATATTAAGATAAGGATAAATGCATTGTCAAAACTGTTGCTAATCTTGTTGATCAGAAAATTAGGAAAGAAGATCAAATGTGTAACTGAGAATATTGTCAAGATATTAACGCCAATCTTGATCCTAAAAATCAGGAAATGCATGAACCTTGTATTCCTTTAAATATCAATGGAACCTCTCACACAAATGATTGAGGTGTGAGAGTAAAATACTTTGCTCGTGGACGTAGACTCAATTCTGAGTCAAACCATTCTGAGTCAAACCACGTTAAAATGTCCCTCTATGTTTTGTCTTTTATGGTATCAGAGCATGACAAACAGTTGTTCTCTTGACAACCAATCAAGCAGCGAAGAACAAAGGAAGAAAATCTCAGGCACTGTTAAACCCGACTGCCCCTGTTCTGTAAGAAAATCCCGGACATCCCTGTTCAAAGTGACGGTGTTCTCCCCCACCGTGATCATCCACCCTCGTAGCACTCAGACAGAGTCCTTGGTTCGTTGTGGTTCCAATGACCCCAAGCTCAACCAGAACCAATGCTTGAGCCGGTCGGAATCGACCAAAATCCGACTGCCAGTTTTTTGTTTCAAAAACATCATTTTCTTGCACAAGAAGTAGGGCCAATCTGTTTGATCCTGAGATCAAATTGTTTTTATGATCATCCGAGGAGATAACCAACAAAATTTTGAGCAAATCGAGCCCTTAGCCGTCAAAAACCAATTAGAAATCAGAGAGATGTCGTTGTTTAAAGTTAATCTGAATTTTTCGACGAGAAAGAGGAATTCCGGCAAACCCGATGAATATTCCACCGTATTCTTCGTTCCCTGGCTGAAAACACCAGTATTCATGCATCATAGTTTGTTACACTATACACAACACAAAATACAAGTCAGATCTTTTCTGTGCTTCCTGCACCTACAAATCTGCAGTATCTGCTTTCCATTAAGCTTGCATCAGATAATTATTTGATTTGGAAATCTTAGTTTACGCCTTTCTTTAAGAGTTATAATCTTATGGGTTTCATAGATGGTAAACAACCATGTCCACCTGAATGGATTGATGACAACAATGGCTCAAAGCGCCACAATCCAAAATATGATGAATGAGATCGATTAGATCAACTTTTAATAAGTTGGATTCTTTCATCTTTAATTGATCTTGTTCGTAGTCATGTTGTGGGAATCTCTTCCTCCCATGAATTTTGGAATGCCCTGAAGCATATGTATGCCGCTTGATCAAGAGCTAGAATCCAGGAGTTGAAAAACCAACTTCAGAATTTAAGAAAAGGAACCGAAACTATTTCAAAATACTTTTGTAGAGGAAAAAGTATTGCTCATCAATTAGCGTTGGCATCTAAATCAGTAGATGATGATGTTCTAATCACCTGCATTATGACGGGTTTACCATAAGGAGAATATGGGTATCTTAGAACTGCATTGAACACTAGGGTCGACCCTATTAATTTGGAAGACTTGCTAGCAATGTTACTTATTCATGAGGCTCAATTGGATGAAGCTGATAATCTCCCTTGGAAATACATTAGTAAATTTTACTATGAAAAATCAAAATTTTGATGGAAATCGTTTCAAGAATAACAGAGGTCGCAATAAAAGTCAAGATTGATTTTCCAAAATTCAGGTTGGATCTTGCTTTGCTTGTGGAAATAATGGTCATATTGCAACAAATTGTTGCACGGTTTGTCAAGCATGTCATCAATCTGGCCATGGTGTGTTGAAGTGCAAAAGATATAAATTTCAGAAAGTTGACGACGCTCCATTTATTGTAGCACATACCGCTGACGTACATGGGTCAGTTGATCATGGAGGATGATACCCTGACTCCGGAGCCACCCACCATGTCACGCCAGATTTCAATAACCTGACAATCCAATCCAATTACAATGGAGGAGATCAAGTTCGCATCGGAAATGGACATGGTTTGAACATTACCCACATTGGTACTTCTTTTTTCTCCCATATTAATTCCATATTCATAATGAAAGATATTTTGCATGTGTCATCTATCACCAAAAATATGCTTTCAGTACATAAGTTTGCAAAAAACAGTGATGTGTTGCTTGAATTTCACCCACAATTTTGTTATGTTAAGAATGTCAAGACAAGACAGGTTCTTCTCCAGAGAAACAGTGAGCGCATGCTCTACAAGCTGCACTTGGGAGCTATTGAGCATGAACCAGTGCTTTATTTGGTGAACGAACTACTTGGCAAAAATGGCATGAGTGACTTTGGCACCCTTCTATGAAAATCGTGCAGCATGATCTTCCTAAATATGGGCTTCCTTCTAGTTTCAATAAATTTGACTCTTTGTGTGAAGCATGCCAAATGGGGAAGAGTCATACTTTACCTTACTCATGACATAAATGGACCATTAGATCTTATATTTTCTGATGTTTGGGGCCCTACGCCCATTGCTTCCATGCAAAGATATTATTACTATGTTAATTTCATTGATGGATATTCAAGATTCACTTGGTTATTTATTATTAAAAGAAAGTCTGAAGTTTTGTCTATTTTTAAAGACTTTCAAAAACTTGTTGATAAACAATTTGGACGATTCCAAAGTGATTGGAGAGGAGAATTTAGATCATTATCCACTTACTCAAAGTCATGTGGGATTGATCATCGCATTTCATGTCCTCAAACACATCAGTAAAATAGGAGAATAGAGCAAAAACATCGTCATATAGTAGAGACGGGCTCACCTTGCTTGCTCATGCTTGCCTTCCTCTCAAGCAATGTTGTATGAAGCGTACGCTTCATACCAAAAAAAGTGACTCAAAGCATTTTTTAGAAAAAATGCCTTGAGGCAGGGCAGTGAGGCGCACTTGGTGAGGGGTACGCCTCCATGTGTGGCACGCTCCATGCTTGAGGCATATGCCTCAGGGACAAAGTTTGGTTAGTTTTTTTAATTAAAAAAATTAAAAATTAAATAAAACTGGTGAAGAGGGCTTCACACGTAGCCCTAACTAAACCTTGTTTGTATCCCTAAATCCCCTTTTCTGGATCCCAAATCACCTGTGAAGTTGAAGATTTCAACTATCATTGCACACCTGTGAAATTTCTAGATGCAGGAGCTCTGCCTGGTGGTGCCATCGCCCAACGTCAGAATTTCAATTGCAATTGGATGTCTCTTTGTTTGAGTATCTTTCTCTCCATGGCTGACACCAAGTAGTCATCTTTCTCTCTTTGTCTCAGTCACTCTGCCCATGACTGGCCACCTTCTCTCTGGGTTGTTGTGATCGTATACACAATGTGTCACCATGGGTCTTTTGTTACTAAGTGTGCATTGCGGCCGAATATGTCATGTGTGTATGATGTATCGCCATGGCCGAATGCAAATGTTGTGGCAATGTGGCTTACAACGTCAAGACGTTAACTTCTTTTTTTCTTCATGTGTGTCATCCTTGCACTTTAATTATTATTTGTTTTACTGTTGTCATCATTTGGAGTCTAGGTGTACTCCATGGATAGTGGTCCTCTTCCCATGGTTGCCAAGTGTTGCAAATGGTGTCTTAATTTATTATATGTTTTGAGATGTGTATTCTTACTTTACAACTTAGCATGTAATGCATCTTTACCTTATTATATTTTCTTTCAAATTCCTTAGTTTATGCCATTCATTTTTGTGCTTCATGATAGACACTATGTTCAATTACGGAGTCAATTGAAGAGTATTATTACATTGTTTAGTTTTATATAAATAAATAAAGAAACAGGAAAATTTTACATTACTACAATTACCTTTTTATTATATATTTTTTTGTGGATGTTTTTTTTTTTTGTTTTCTTTTTCTTTATTTCTAGATTAAACATGTTCTCGTTTTTAAAGAGCTGCTTGTCTTCTCTCTTTAGTATGGTTATCAAGTTAAAGAACATGGTAATGGTAACTGATGCATTATGGTAGACAATCATTTTATATTTTTGTGTTTTTTCATTAGTTATTTTGCATTAAGTTTGTAATATGTTATTAAAATAATTCAAATTTGTCGTATGGTCTCAATATTCGTTATATAATGTGTTGTTAATATTTAGGTCTGCTTAGTAATTTGAGCTTTTGCATACAATGTAATTGAACTCATTGGATGCTTATTGAATTATATTTATAGTACATTGTTTAAGTTTGAGAAAAAATGCCACAACAGGATCCAGCATGGAAACATTGTGTTGAAGAAGGTCTTGATGATAAAGAAAAAAGGGAAAACTTGATATGCAATCATTTTTGTTATTTTTATAAATATTATATAATTCACAAATTTGTCCATGAAGCTTACACTTCAATTAACGCCTCGCCTCGCCTCATCAAAGGCTCAATGCGTCACCTCTCTTTATCACCTTTTACAACATTGCTCTCAAGTATTAAGATTTTGCCCTTTTTACCACTGCATTTCTTATTAACCGATTGCCATCACCTGTTACAAACATGAAAGTCCATTTTAGCTTCTCTTTAACCAAACCCCAGACTATGTCTTTCTTAAAACTTGTGGGTGTGCTTGCTATCCTCATCTTCGTCCTTATAATGCTCATAAATCGCAATACCGAAGTACCAAATGCATATTCCTTAGCTATAGCACCAAACACAAAGACTGTCTTTTGCTTGAATCCTTCAAATTCAAGACTCTATATCTGCCGTAATGTCATCTTTGATGAATTTTTTTCCCTATAAAACCATGTCTGCCCACAAATTTGAGTCGTCATCTTCTTTAATCTCTCCACCAATAGAGATTCTTCTCCCAATTACAGACTTGTCACCCGTATCACCTTCACCATCACCACCATCTATTCGTTCACATGAACCTGTCATTACCGAACAACCACCCCCTTCCCCTTTCCCTCCATCTCCCCTCTCCTTATCCTTACCTACTGAATCCCTTTCTTCCGCACTCAAAACTCACTCCATGATCACTCACCTACAAACCGGATCTCTTAAGCCAAACCCTCATTACATCACTCACCTTACTGAGTTGCCTTCAGAAATTGAACCTAAAACCTTCACCCAAGCCACTAAACTCTCCCAATGGCGCAATGCCATGCTTGAGGAATATAACGCTTTGATGAAGAATCATACTTGGATTCTTGTTCCCCCCTCTCCCTCCCACAATATTGTTGGCAATAAATGGGTCTATCGTATCAAAAGAAAAGTTGATGGTAGTATTGACATATACAAAGTTCGTCTTATGGCCAAAGCATATACACAGGAGTCTGGCATTGATTATTTTGAAAATTTTTAATCTTGTGATTAAACCCACCATGGTTTGAATTGTCCTTACTCTTGCTATTTCACACAAATTNGACAATTAGATGTCAACAATCTTTCTTGCATAACACTTTATCTGAAGATGTTTATATGTTACAACCTCAAGGCTTTGTTAACACTCAATATCCGAATTATGTCTGCAAATTGCAGAAAGCTCTTTATGGACTTAAGCAGGCCCCTCGAGCTTGGCTTCAACGACTTTGTTCATTTCTCATTTTACATGGGTTCTCTGCCTCCAAGATTGACACTTCCCTCTTTCTCAAATTTATGGGCTCTCATTCAATTTATATTCTTATTTATGTTGATGACATATTGCTCACTAGAAGCTGTCCTGCTGTCATTCATCAGCTTATATGCCAAATGGGGTGTGAATTCTCTATAAAAGATCTTGGTCATCTACATTATTTTCTTGGCATTGAACCCCAGTTTACACCTCAAGGGCTCTTTCGTTCTCAAAGTCAATACATGCAAGATCTTCTCAAGCAAAGCACCATGGTTGATGTCAAGCCCCTCCATTCAGCTTTAGCTGTTGGAGAAAAGTTGTCTAAGTTTGACGGCACGCCACTACTTGACCCTACTCCATATCACCAAATTGTTGGTGCTCTCTAGTATGCTACCCTTACCAGACCTGATCTTGCTTATGCTACCAACAAGGTCTGCCAGTTTATGCACGCTCCTACAACAGCTCATTGGGCTGTCGTCAAACACATACTTAGTTATATTAAGCATACTCTTCATCTCAGATTTCTCATTCGGCCATCCTTGTGCCTGTCTCTCACAAGATATTTTGATGCCGATTGGGCTGGCAATCCTGACGATCGAAGATCTACTACCGGCTTTGCTATTTTTCTTGGAGATTCCTTGGTTTCGTGGTCTACAAAGAAGCAAAATACTGTTGCCCGATCTAGTACTGAGGCAAAATACCAAGCATTGGCCTCCACTGTGGCAGAAGTTCTCTCCATCTCCTATTTTTTATAAGAACTTCATCAACCTCTTTCTATCATTCCCAGGCTCTTATGTGACAATATGGTTGTCGTTCAATTGACTGCCAATCCGGTTTTTTACCGACGAACAAAGCATATTGAAGTCAATATTCATTTCGTCCGTGATCATGTGCAAAATCATCGTCTTACGATTCATCATGTTCCAACCACTAACCAGCTTGCTAATACAATGACCAAGCCCCTTGGTCGTTCACCTTTTGAAACTATTCGTGTCAAGCTTAACGTTCTTCCCAGACCGTTCAGGTTGAGGGGGCTATTGAAGTTAAGGATAAATGCACTGTCAAAACTGTTGCTAATCTTGTTGATCAGAAAATTACGAAAGAAGATCAAATGTGTAGCCGAAAATGTTGTCAAGATATTGACGCCAATCTTGATACCACAAATCAAGCAACATATGAACCTTGTATTCCTTTAAATATCAATGGAACCTCTCACACAAATGATTGACGTGAGAGAGTGAAAGACTTTGCTTGTGAACGTAGACTCAATTATGAGTCGAACCATGTTAAAATCTCTCTCTGTGTTTTCTCTTTTAGTATAAAGCAATAGTGGTGGCAATACTAGTGAAAATGTCCTCGGTATAGGTTTGTTTGCTTGTAGTGCCAAAGGAGTTGGTGCAATAGTCATGCTGAAGCCTGGTAGGCTTCTTGTTCTTATTTTTAATCTTCTAGGCATCAACTCCTTGTGCTGCAATAGGGAGACCTCTGACACCAAAAACAAACTCTATACCTTAGGGGGACAAGGAATTGGGTGGGAGCTTCGACTCTCTTCTGAACAATAGGATGAAATACTGCTCTTGCTCACCCAAAAAATACGTTGTTCAATGACTGGTCACTAGCGTGTTAGGTGCTCAAAACTTGTTTAATGACAAAAGAACTCACCCACCTTTGAAGGGTTAATGCAGGAAGCTGTATAATGAGAAAAAAAATCCTAAGGTCAGGTTAGTTAATATGTGGACTTATCCACAATTGAAGGTTTTAGGTTGTATAACAAGGGAAAAAAGCTTAAATAATATGTTTATTTTATGACCAATGTTGCAAAAAGCCGGTTCCCGAACCAAATTGGCAGGGCTGCCCGTTCTGTGAGTCAATTAGCTGATTCACGGACACTAATGAATAGGTTGTGAATTGGCCAAAACATACTTAAATATTCATTTTTTACCAAAAATAAATGAAACGCCATATGTATAACCAATTTGAAATGCAATAAGTATTAAAATATTTGGAAATTAATTAGTTAATAGCTGAAACTTTGCACCCTTGAATCTTTTACCAAATTGAAACAATTTCCCATCAATTTGATTCGTGTTGGCCAATTCAGATTGTTAAAGGACATCTCTTGCCTAAATTAGAACAAGTAAAAAAAAAAGAGTAATAGAGAATCCAAGTTGTAGTGGATATGTCCTGTGCTAAGATGGCCAGGAAGGCCCGTTCAACGGGGATCTATTGGTGCATTGCACATTGTGCCACACATTTTTCATACATAGGGATGTCAATAAGTCAGATTGGGATCAAATTTGCAAACTTTTAAAAAAATTAAATATGGAGAAAAATCTAACTTCGAAGGATAAAATTAGGAATTACGAAATGACATCCGACCTAGAGTTCCAAATTTCATTAATAAATGTTTGATCAGATTTAGATTTGGACAGGATATAGTTTTTAATGAAGGTCCTATAATTAATGTCCGCACGTTTTGAAAGTTAGTTCTTTACATATTATAGTATATTATAGTGTGCATGGTTCAGATTCAGTATAAAAGTCAGATATAGATTCGAAACTTAAATTAAAAAATTCAGATTTAGATTGTAAATTTGGATTAAGATTTGGATGAGGTACATAATTTTATTATTCATGTTGGAATCTGAACAAGTGAGCATCCGAAAAAAACAGGTATGGTTAAGAGTACATCAAATTTGAAAACAACCATCGATATTTCTGTATAAATGCAGCACTTGAAAAATTCTAAAAATCAAGAGCTTTCTTTGAGGACTTGATTTATACTGCGAGGGTTTAAAATAAACTGCGAGGGTTTAAATGCAGCACAGAAAACTGTTTGTGGGTTTTACCCCAAAGGGATTAAACTGGTGCATAGTTCACACAGTTTATTGACCTTAGGGTGAGTGTCATGAATCTTTCCAAAAATTGGATAAACTTATGGAACGATAAAACTAGAATTTCATGAATGTGTCTCAGGTAACTATCGAATGAGAATGTTACAACACATTCTCAGATAGTTTTTGGGCATGTTTCTCTTTGGCCACGAATGCTCGTTGTCTGCCCTGACATGGAATGGGAAATTGAACTGCAATGAGGAAATGAAACTATGAACAGATATCCTGACAAAAGGACTCCTCTAGCAAGCCAAAACCAGTGAACAGGAAACATAATATGGCGTGACCATACACATGAGCCAAATAGAACAGGAAGATTATATATATATGTGTGTGTGTGTGTGTGTGTGTGTGTGTGTGAACATTAAGACAAAAAAAGCTAATCTTAAAAATCAAGTTTGATGTAGTCTGTTTACTATGCTCAGGCATTTGAGAATGCTCCAAAACATAATTTGGAAAAGTTTCATGGTTATATATATGTGTGTGTGTGTGTGTGTGTGTACATCAAGATAAAAAAAAAAAACTAATCTTAAAAAGTCAAGTTTGATGTAATCTGTTTACTATGCTCAGGCATTTGAGAATGCACCAAAACATAATTTAAAGAAGTTTCATGGAGTGCATTGTGTCTCTGCTGCCAAATGACCCCTTAATGGTTTTACTCGTTACATAAACAAAAGCTAGTGATGTAAGATAATAATGGTTTTACTCGTTACATAAACAAAACCTAGTGATGTAAGATAATAATCTTTCATCATGAACATTATTCTCCTCATAATGTGAAGGGAAAAGTTTCCCTGCCCTACCAAAATGGGGAAAGTAGTGAACCATATGAGAAAGTAAATGACATGTTGGACCCGTGAGCACTCAACTTTACTTATGCAGTTAAATCGTCTGCAGTAAGGACCAGTGCACACGAGTTATTATCACCTCCAAACATGCCTTCGGTTGTGATTGATGACGAGAGAAGTCCTCCAACTAGAAGGACTGTAACCTTTCAGCCTCTTCTTTTCATGTAAAAGAAGAGGAAGGTGGTCGAATTTGTCTATAATGCAATTTCATCGTGTTTGAAAGTGCATTGTACATGTCGGACGTTCTTCAACCATTGTGACTAATGTCATGGTTATCAAACAACCAAGAAAGGACGGATCATCACAGTGCACCGATGGTGATGTGCTGCGTCGGTAACAGTAGCAACGCACACTGACGTCCATTTGCAACGAAACCTTCGATGGTACTATCTATAATGACGGATTTCACAAAACGTTAATAGAACATTTACTGACGTTTTTTTGCTTGTTTTACTATTTTTTATGTGCAGTAAAACCTCCTTTTGTTATACTGGTGATAGTTTATTTGTTATACTGGTGATAGTTTAAGATGGCATCCATAAGATTGGGTTGCAAGAAAAAATATTTTATTGATTAATCCATAAGATTAGGTTGCAAGCAAAAATATTTTAATGATTAATTTTAATAGGTCTGGTTTTTGCCTCTTACCTAAGTAGCGTGGTATTTACCAATCTCTCTCACTATATATAGTCTCTCAAGGTTTGTGGCAGCTTTTTGGATTCTAGCCTTTGGAATCGAGTACACTACTAGGTCTATAGCTAGCCTCACCACCTTTTAAGTCGATTGGTTGAATTTAGTTTCGAATGTTGAAGAGCGCTTGAAGATTTGGACAAGGCCAATCTTCCAAAGGATTTCGAGATCGAGCTCATGCACAAATATACATCAAAGGAAAAAAAAGGGGTTGGCACATTTTCAAATTTTTTTTATAAAGAAATATAAATTTTAGACTTTTAATTTTTACATAACTTTTTTTTTTCAAAAGGAAAAAGAAAGGGTTGGCGTATTTTTGAATTTTTTTATAAAGAAATATACATTTTAGACCTTTTAATTTTCTTACAACTTTTTTTTGCCTTCTAGAAAACTTTTTTTTAATTAAATGAATATCTCAATCATTACACACCCCTGTGCACAACTTTTCGTGGAGTGTGCTTGTAACTCGTTTCAAAGGATTTTCATATATAATGCACGCGTCCGTTAATACATCAAGTAAGCTTCGAAAATTTTAGACATATCGTTTAATTTTGCCCTGGCGCTTACCTACCACCAAAGCCATAGGCTACATGTTGAGGTATGGAGCTTGTTCTCAATTTTTGGGATGTTACCTTATACTCCATGTCCAAGACACTTGTTCTAATGGTACTAGAACTTAGTGAGGACATGGATGTAGGAAGACTATTAGTCTTTCTGAGAACCACGTAAATCCTTGTGTCTTTTGGTTCCTTTGGTCTTCTTGCTCGAGTACAAGAATCTTGTCCTTCAGGTCGAGACTTTATCCAGAGTCTTTAACTTGACACGCCTCCATTCACCTGTGCTTGGATAGGTGGTTTCTAAATTGATCAGGTGAAATATATTCTAGTAGGCTTTTTGTTCATCTGAACCGGATGGTTCGTACACATATTGTAACAGTATCACATGCCCAACTCTTTCATTTCATTGAAATATTGATCGTGAGTGGGTCTCCCTCCCTCCCTCTCTCTTCCCCCTCTCTCTCTTTATATATATATATATATATATATATGTTAAAGAGTTTTGAGTTTTTCTGAAATATTAGAAAGTTAGGGAGGAGGTCTTTAAATAGTTTCTTATAGTTGTTGGACTATCTTTGTAAAGTTGCCAACCCTAATCTCTTTTAAAGGAGATAGGGTTACGTGAATGAGATTAATTCTTTTGGCTCTCTCTCACTCATCGTAACATGGTATCAGAGTGAGGTTCTCTTGCGCCAACAACAACGTGAGTTTTTTCCGGCGACCTCTTCCTCCGGCGATCTCTTCCTTCCTCCCTCTTTTCCTTCCCTCTTTTCTTCTCCCATATCTATTATTTCTTACCACCCAATAAGGAGACGGTAAGAGAATAGAGGTTTTTGGGGGCTGCGTGGAGAAGGACCTGATCACGCCTATGTGGAAGGTGTGATCAGATCCTTGTTTATCAATCTCTTGGATGGTATTGCCGCTGTGATCAGAGTTTGTGTTGACCGTGGGGAGAAGAATATCCTATTAATCGTGGATGTGAAGTGTGTCCTATAGATCGTGGATATGATGTCTAAAAGTTGAAGTTTAATGAGTCGTGGACTGCTGCTGATTGTAAGTATGAAATCTATCATTTGGTTATGTTGAGATTCATGCCGTATGTTGTGGACAGTCAGTCTTATGTGGTGTGACTGTATTTAAGAATAGCAGCAGTCATTTGTTGATGGTGGAAGTTGTTGTTGTCACTGGCAGATATTATTGAAGTTTATTATTTACTGTCTATTGAAGATTTCCTGCCAATGTTGCCTTCATCGGCTGCAACTATTATTTGAGTGTCTGCCTGTGTTTCTTCCTGCTTTTACTGCCTGAATTTCAGTCCATGTTGTTGTTTGTGTCTGCTGGAAATATTTAGAGTTTATAACTGGGTTGCTGCCCACTTCATTATGGCTGAAAACAGTAAATCAGAAAGTTCTACTGAATACAAGATAGCTGGAAATTCATTCTCTTATGGAACCACGATCAAATTGAATGGTTCAAACTATAAAATATGGTCTACCCTAGTTCATGATATCTGTGGTTGGGCATAGAAAAAAATATGTTCTTGAGGAGGATGAACCTACTGAGAAAAAGGAAATATATGCTGCGTGGGATGAAGATAATTATATTGTTATGTTTTGGATTATGAATAGTGTGAAGTCTTAGCCCCAACTATTGCATATTATACCAAGGCCAATGACATGTGGTCTTTCTTGAGGAAGACATACTCGCATACCACTAATGTAATTAAAATCCTACAATTGGAAGAAGAGTTATGCAACATACAGCAAGGGGGTCAGGATCTATCTCAGTATTTTGCTACTTTGACTGCTGCATATGAACGATTAAAGGCAATTCGTCCACCTTGCCAACATTGTTATGCATCACACTTTGAAACTGGTATGGTAGCGAAGTTTCTATCTGACTTATCTCCAGAATATTCTCTGGCAAAGTCTCAAATTTTCACAGGCAATGATCTTCTAGATCTAGCAGACACGTATAATAGGCTGAGTCGTCTTGCAGTCACTCTTTCTCAAAATACACAAGACACACCAGTCTCTGCACTTGTGATATCTGGAGGACGGGTCCCCAGTTCTTTTGGTGGTAGTAGGGGACGTGGTATAGGCCGTGGTGTAGGACGCGACAGATTTCAGTGCTCTTATTGTGGCAAAATTGGTCATCTAGAGGACCGTTGTTGGGACAAACATTGTCACATCCGTTCTAGCATTTCCTCTGGACGTGGTGGAGATAGAATCGCCAGAGGCAAAGGTCATTCTTCATCCCAAGCAGCTCATTCAAAGACAACAATATCTATGGTTGAGTCTTCTACTGATCCCTCTATATCCATGTCATATTCTATTAACTTAAGTAATGATGAATATGATTGTGTTCTTGCTCAAAGGTCTGCCTCTACATCTGACCCTACATCTGCCAGTGCTACTTTTGTAGATTCAACATTCTCTATTGGTGCTCCTACTGATGATCTAGGTATGACAAGGATGATAGATTCTGGCGCTTCTAGACATTGTTGTAATCAACCACATAATTTTTCATCATTTGTCAAATTTTCTACCCTACAGCATGTCAGGCTAGTTGATGGCAAGTTGTCCCTTGTTTTAGGCAGTGGTGATATCTACCTTCCACATTTAGGCACCATTACACAAGTGCTATATGCTCCTCAGTTTTCTGTTAACTTGTTATCTGTTAAACAACTAGTTATCGACTTACAGTGTAAAGTCATTTTTTACCCTGACTCTTGTTCTTTTCAGGACTTACCAACTGAGAAGATGATTGGTGGCGGCCATAACGTGAGCGACTTTATTTTTTGTCGATCCCAGTTGATGTTGTTGCATCTTCAGTCCCTTTGAAGCCTTCTCTTTTCCAATGGCATCTCAGACTGGGTCATCCGTCAATACCAAATCTTCGTCGCATGTTTCTAGAAATTCCTGCATCAGAGTCATTCTTATGTGATGCTTGTCAGTTGGGAAAGCATACATGAAGCAGCTTTCCTTCGAGTCAGAGTTCGTTTGATCTCATTCATGTGGATGTATGAGGTCCTAGTCGAGTTCCTTTTCGGTCATGTTTTCGATACTATCTTGTTTTAGCTGATGATTTTACTAGAGTTAGTTGGGTTTTCTTGTTAAGGGAAAGATCTGAAGTCATATGTATTATTCAAAAATTTGTCAAGGAATTAAAAACTCAGTTTGGTCTCATTGTAAAAAATATTCGCATTGATAATGCTCTTGAATTCAAGTCTTCCATTCTACTTCAGTTTTATGCCAATCATGGAATTCACCCTCAATATATTTGTCTGCATACGTCCCAACAAAATGGTGTAGCCGAACGCAAACATAGGCAACTCCTAAATGTAGCTCGCACCCTTATGCTACATTCTCACATGCCTGCCTATTTTTGAGGTGATGCTATTCTTACTGCATGTTACCTCTTTAATAGATTACCTTCTTCCTCCATCCAAGAACATATTCCCATTCAAATTCTATATCTAAGGCGTCCATTATTTCATTTACCTCCAAAAATATTTGGATGCAGTTGCTTTGCACATATCCTAGGCCCCAACAAAAATAAACTTGTTGCCCAAGCCATCAAATGTGTCTTTATGGGCTACTCAGCCAATCAAAAACAATATAAATGCTTTGACTCTTGACTAAGAAAGACATTATTAGTGCGGATGTTACCTTATTTGAGTCTCATCTTAATTTTTTCCCATCAAGTCCATCTCCGTTTGAGATGCATGTACCTGTACCTCTTCATATTCCACCAGTGTCACTTTGAGTCATTTCCACCATCTCAACCTAAGTCACATGAATGTTTCCTTGATCCTCTACTGGTTTACACTCGTCATCTAGGTCCCTCTCTCAACCGTCCATCAGCATCATCTCAAAAGGTAAGGTCCACTGACAAGACTGACTCTGGTTTAAATGATGATCATTCTGCAGCAGATCTCCCTATTGCCATTCGCAAGGACAAGCGACAATGCACACTACATCCTATTTCTAATTTTGTCGCTACTAACCGTCTGAGTACAAGTTTGGTGCAGTTGCTCTATCTCATCATCTTATCACGTCTTCTCACCATCACACCCTGTTAGATCCATGTTGGCGACAAGCCATGCAGGAGGAAATGAATGCTCTTCTTTTTCGGGAGACTTGGGATTTGGTAGATCCTGTGATGCACTTTGATGTGGTTGGATCATGATGGGTATTCACCATCAAGTATCATTTTGATGGTTCAGTTGAAAGGTTCAAGGCACGTCTTGTTGCAAAATGGTATACTCAGACTTATGGTGTTGACTTCATTGAGACATTTTCACATGTGGCTCGGTTGGGCACTATTCGATTGGTTATATCACTTGCTGTCCAGTGAGAGTGGCCTCTTTTTCAGATGGATGTGAAAAATGTCTTTCTGTATGGAGACCTTTCTGAAACCGTCTATATGCAGCAACCATCTGGTTTTGACCGACAAGGGAGTGTTCCAAGGTATGCAAATTAAAAAAGGCTATTTATGGACTTAAATAGAGTCCTCGTGCATGGTTCCTGAGGTGTGTTATCTAAGTGTGGATTTTGCCTATCCCAACTTGATCACTTGTTGTTTATCAAGCGAGGCTCAATAGAAATAGTGATATTGATTGTCTACGTTATTGATATTGTTCTTACTGGGAAAAATGATCAAGAGATAGCCCAAACAAACGAGTTTTTACAATAACACTTTGTTATAAAAGACCTTGGACAACTCCGTTATTTTCTTGATATTAAGGTGACTCGTAGTAAATGAGTTGTAGTGTCTCAAAGGAAATATGTTCTTGATCTTCTGAAGGAAACGATACTATTGGGGGCTAAACTTGCCACACTTCCCATGAATCCCTGCATTCATATACATGATGATGACTCAAAGACATTTGACTCTAGATCTTATAGATCTTTGGTAGGGAAATTGTTATATCTGACTGTTACTCATCCCGACATTAGCTTTGTTGTGAATAAATTAAGTCAGTTCATGGAAAAGCCCCGGAAGGTTCACTGGGATGCTGCTCTAATGATTGTCAGATACTTGAAATCAGCCCCGAGAAAGGGGTTATGGTTCAAAAAGGGAGAATGTGTTGACATCGAAGCGTATAGTGATGCTGATTATGTAGTGTCAGTAGATAACAGGAAGTCTACTACAGGTTTTTGTGTCTTTGTGGGAGGTAATCTTATTTTCTAGAGGAGCAAGAAGCAGAATGTGGTAGCTCGTTCTAGTGCTGAGTCAGAATATAGGGCTATGGCTCAAACTGTGGCTGAAATGTTGTGGGTTAGATCATTATTTTTAGAGTTGGGTGTTTCAGTGAATCTCCCAATGAAGATGTATTGTGACAACAAGGTAGCTACATATATTGTAAACAATCCTGTCTTCGATGAGAGGACTAAACACATTGAAGTTGATTGCCACTATATTTGAGACTTAGTTTGAGAAGGAATTGTTAGCACTATTCAAGTCTCCTTAGAAGATCAGACAACTGATATCCTCACCAAGGCTCTTCCCATAGGCGATTTTGTGAGATGTTGTAACAAGCTGAGCATGATTGATATATATGCTCTAGCTTGAGGGGGAGTGTTAAAGAGTTTTGAGTTTTTCTGAAATATTAAAAAGTTAGGGAGGAGGTCTTTAAATAGTTTCTTATAGTTGTTGGACTATCTTTGTAAAGTTGCCAGCCCTAATCTCTTTTAAAGGAGATAGGGTTATGTGAATGACATTAATTCTTTTGGCTCTCTCTCTCTCATCGTAACACCCTCCCTCTCTCTTCCCCCCCTCTCTCTCTTTTTATATATATGGGTGTGTGTGTAGAGAGAGACACAGAGATCAAGGATTTTTGGTTGCCATACGAGGGCACAGAAAGATCTGTGGCCATGATTTTTATTGGGGTTGTAGGAGAAGAACTTATATATAGTTGGGCTGAGTATTCAACTAAGAACATGTACGAATGTAATATTAGGTGGCCGTTTGGGAACAATAACATTATGTTGTTGTCTCATGCATCTAACTTGAAAATTGGTTAATTCATTGAACACTTTAAAAAGTGTTTCATGAATTTACTCCACTTTTTGTTGTCTAATGTATCATACTGTTTGTAAACACCGGTTTAAACCCCTAATGTTTTGCCCAAGAATTGGGTTCGAGATGGGTGATCATACATGGGCCTACCTAGGATACTTGTTGTCAAGCACTTGCAGGCTGCCTAGATGTAATTTGGGCAACTCAAGAATTAATGCAAGATAACTCCTGGAGATCGCACAACAGTACTAATAGCAACAGTAGAAATACATGAGGCTTGGTGTGAATAAAAAATGTATTTAAAAACCATCAAATTAATTATGCTAATATTACCTGGGGTACTGCCACATTGGACCTCGACTATTGACTCCAGTGCTCCTTAGCCAAAAATTTCTAACTCAGCCACTGACTACACTGGCTGTCTTTGTTAGCCAAATTGTAGGAACCATAGATATCTTGAGTCTGCTGCGTTTTCTTTCGGCTAATTGAGATGATCAACATATTTCCTGTGAGCCTAAGCTTCAGCCTTCACTCGGGCAGTAGAATTAGCTTCCTACTCGCCCTCTTGTAAATAGAAGCAAAAATGACCAGAAGAGAAAGAAACCTATTGTAGGTGGTAAGGGTAGTGGGAGATGTGTTGGATCCCTTTAACAGGTCAGTATCCTTTTTCATTTTTTATAAGGCCATGATTGATCCTGATGCTCCTAGCCCAAGCAGCCCTACACTTAGAGAACACCTGCACTAGTAATTGTTCCATACTCATGATACAGGTAACAGGCTATGAGGTTCTCGTCAATGAGAAGAAGTTCTGGTTGCTAGAAATCAAAAAGGAGAAATAATTGAAAGAAACATGAAGTTTTTAAAGTGGTTCAGCCAATAGGCCTACGTCCACTACTCTCTTCATTTCAACTTGTTCTTATAGCGGAGATACATGCAGATCCCTAATTTCCAAGAGACATGACTTTTCATCTCCTAAGAGACATTGCTTTTCTTTTCCTAAGAGACATTTTTCATCTCCCAGGAGACATGACTTTTCATTTCCCAAGTAATTCACTTTGATTGACGAAGATTGGTTTTCTCTAAGAGCGTCCTTGGTATTTCTGTTAACACCCCCTGCAAGCTCAATGTATCAGTAGTTAGATTGAGTTTGTTAATTATTTGATAACGGTGCTGTTTAGTAAGTGGTTTAGTTAAAATATCAACAACTTGATCTTTGGAAGAGATGTATTGAATTTTCAAATCTCCTTTAGCCAGACTTTCTTGAAAAAAATGAGGGTCAATGTCTATGTGTTTGTTGCGGTTATAATACACCGGATGAGCTGCAAGATAGGCTGCACTGATGTTGTCGCACTACAATATGGGAGGTTGTGATTAAGCAACACCAAGTTCTTTTTATAAAAATTGTAACCACAAACTTTTTTGAGAGCACAAGAGATGTCAGGGTAAGTCATAGTAGAGTATTGAAGAGCTCCAACAATGCTGCGATAAATAGTTGGATCATGAAAAATTGATCTAGTTTGAGCAGATAAAGCAGGAGAGCATGTCATGGGAGTTGAAACTGCCTTAGCTCCAAGCATACTAGTTCTTTTAAGAAACTCAAATATATATTTCTTTTGAGACAATATTAGCTTATTGTCAATTCTTGTTGCTTCTATGCCCAAAAAGAAATGAAGTTTACCTAGATCTTTAATGGCAAACTCAATTTTGAATTGACAAATAATTCTACGAATATATTCTGGTGAGTTTCATGTTATGATCATGTCATCCATGTATATCAAAACATATACAAGTACTTCTCATTTCTTCAAAATAAAAAGAGATGAATTTGTTTGAGCTCCTTTAAAGCCAATATTTTGGAGGAATAGGCTAAGACGGGCAAACCATGCCTTAGGAGCCTGTTTTAAACCCTAAAGAGTACGTTCGAGCTTGCATACATGATTTGGGAAATAATGATTTTGAAATCCAGGTAGTTGAACTATATAAACTTCTTATGAAATAGATCCATATACAAATGCATTTTGAATATCCATCTGATGTATTTTTCATTTGTGGCTAATAGAAATAGTCAATGTTTTCTGAACTGTAGTAGGTTTCACAACAGGGCTGAAAGTTTCAGTATAGTCAATTCCTTTTTTTTTACTATACTCCTTGGTAACGAGTCTAGCTTCGTATCGTTCAAATGATCAATCTGTTTTTCACTTGATTTTGAACACTCATTTACATCCTACAATGTGTTTGACTTCTTTCTTTGGAACAAATTTCTAAGTATTGTTTCTAATATGGGCATCATACTCTTCTTGTATGGCCCTTCCTCCAATTTTCATTTTCATATGTTTCCTCGAAATTTGAGGGTTCTTTGTCTTTAAGAAGAGTGGTAACAAGAGCTTTTGGAAGAGAGTGTTTGCTAAAAAAATACGTATGGAACTCATTGTATTTAGGACTAGATTTGAAGGTTCCTATTTGAGATCTAGTAATTATAGAATGGATTCATTTTTTATTTGGGTCATTTTCATTGGATTGGGTTGACTCCTCATTTCCAAGGGTCTGATGTTGAGATTCACTATTTGTTTCATACTGAAGTAAGGGTTTCTCTGATGTTGTGATGGTATTAGATGATGGTATCATAGGGTTTGAGAACTGGTATTCATGAGGAAATATTAAAATGACAGATTGGTTTTAACTTTTTAGATCTTGAATTCTGGTTTATTGAGTATCAATAAAAGGAAATTTCCTCTCATTAAATTGGACATGTGTCGAAATATAGATTTTACCAGTTCGCATATCCAAACAATAATACCCTTTATGTTGAGGAGCATGGCCCAAGAAAACACAACTTTAAGATCGATAATTTAATTTTTTTTGCTGAGAAACTCTTAAACAAGGAAAATATTCATATCCAAAAATTTTGAGGAAGCCATAATCAGACGCCTCTTTGAATAATTTTTCCAAAGGAGAACCAAAATCAAGAATCTTGATTTGCATCCAGTTAATCAAATAAACTGCAGTATAAAAGGCATACGACCAAAGGTTCTTGGGAATATTACCTTCTGCCATTAGAGATAATCTTGTTTCAATAATATGTTTGTGTCTCCTCTCACCTGCTCCATTTTGTTCAGGGTATGAGGATATTATATTCTATGTCCAATCCCATTATCGACAAGATATGATTGAAGTCCTTGAAATTCTCTTTCCCAATTTGAGTGAAAATATTTTATCTTGTATCCAGTGAGATTTTCAGAAAGTGCCTTGAAAGTTTTGAAAATATGGCTAACATCTAATTTTTTTTTTTCATCAAATAAATCCAAGTATACTTTGAGAAAACATCCATAAAAATCACATAGTACTTGAAACCATTCATACTTTCTATCGGAGTTGGACCTCATACATCAAAATAAATGAGTTCAAAAGTGTGTTTCATCTTATTTAAAATAGCGTTAAATGAAAGTTTATGGCTCTTAGTTTTTTGACAAGGTTCACATAAATAGTTCAAACAATCATCATAATAAGACAAATCACATTCGTTTAAAACCTTTTTAACAATGAAAAATGAAGGGTGATTGAGTCTTTTAACTAAGCTTCTTTGCCTTGCTACTAAGGTCCATATTGTATAGCCCATCACTTCTAATTCCTTGATGAAGAATTTTCTCTGTTTCCTGCTACGTAACATAGCACATATTAGGATGACATTCAAAATAAACTCCATTATCCTTAGAAAAATGTTGTACGGATAACAAGTTTCTTGTTATTTTGGGCACATGAAGGAGATCATTTAAAATTAAGTTTTGAGATGTCATTGAAGAATTAGTATGAAAAATTCTCAAACCTCATCCATTTCCGATTTTTACTGCATCTCCACCTTTGTATTTGGCATGAATGGATAAGTTGTTGATAACGTTGGTGATGCGATGAGTCGCACCAGAGTCAGGATACCAATTGTCATCTCCAATGTCTTGATTCAGAGTGTTAGAAGAAACTGCATGATACACTTGAGGCGACATTGTCTCTTTTTCTTTAAGCAAGTTAGTATATGACCAACAAAATGTTCCAATATGACCAACTTTGTTACATATTTGACACACAAGACGATCACATTTGTATTACTTATTTTTTCGTCTTCCTTCTCTAGATTGGTAGTTGTTTCTAGCATGACCTCTATAGTTAGTTTGCTTGTTGTAAACCTGTTTTGAGACAATATTCGCATTTGACATAATATATTCAAGAGCTTGAGAATCATCTTCTTTTAAGTTGGCTTCTTGTATGAAAAGAAGCCCATGAAGTTCATTCAAAGAGACAGAGTTCTTTCAAGTTTTCATACTGACTTTAAAAGCAAGATATTGACTTGGTAATCCTTTAAGAATTTGAAGAACAAGATCATCTTCATCAATTGGCGAAGATGCAATGGCTAGTTGATGAGTCATAGCTTTTACTTTATTTATGTAAACATCCATAGAACTAGACCCATTTTTCAAATCTTCAAATTGTGATTATAATTGCATTATTCCTGTATTGATCAGCTTATGACTGCTTAAGAGCACCCCAAATCTCTACAAAATTTTTAAACCAATAATTTGAGTATCCATTTCTTCAGATAGAGATGACTTAATCCAAATCAAAAGTAACTAATCATTTCTTAGTCATTCAATATATTCTGGACTAATTTTAGTTATCCCACATCTAAATATTGACAAAGCAGGTTTGCTTCCATCAATATACCCCATAAGATCTAATGAGATCAAGATTAAGGTGAATTGGGATTTTCAAATAAAACAATTTTCAGCATTTAACTTGATGGTGAGGAAATGTTGTAAAATTCTTGGGTACTGAGAAGAAGTAAGAAGATTCATATCCGTATCAGAGTTGACTCCCGTATTTGATGATGATGCTTCTTTATTTGCGATACGAATGAAGTGCCGCAACACAAGATGTAATCCTTAGGATCACTAACAAGGATCAGCAACTCTATATGAATCTAGTAGCAACACTAGCATGGATCAACCCTCTGTATTACCATGTTATAAATTAAAAAGGAGAAATAATTGAAAGGAACATGAAGTTTTTAAAGTGGTTCAGCCAATAGGCCTACGTCCACTACTCTCTTCATTTTAACTTGTTTTTCTTTCGTTGAAATCTGCCTTTATATAGAGGAGATACATGAGGGATCCCTAATTCCTAAAAGACATGACTTTTTATCTCCGAAAAAACATGACTCAAATTATTCACTTTGATTGATGAAGATTGTTTTTCTCTAAGAGCCTCCTTGGTATTTCTGTTAATGGTGATCTTGTCCAGCAGTTGTTTGCTCTGAATCATTAGAGAGAGAGAGAGAGAGATGCCCTGTGAGCTGTGGGTTGATTGTTCATAAGAGAACACAACTTTTTCAGAGGAAAAAGCAAATCATTCTATGTGTTCCTTTATATTGTATTTCAACTATTCCTGATTGAAACACTGCATTCCAGAGAAGGCAGAGTTCCAGCTACCAAGGAATGAAAGGACTTAAACTGAACATTATAGTTGGAGGTTTTAAAGAGAAACAAACTTATGAATTATGATGATTCCCACAAATCTGTCCACAATAAAATGCGCATATGCTTGCCCTCCGCTTACCAAAGAAGAATTTTTAAATTGTTTTTGCTCCTTTTAATTAGGATGGTAACTGATATAACAGCAACCACTGGTTTGGCCTTTCGGTGAGTGCCAAAAACTTTGCATCTTTCCACGCCTGCCGACGAAACGGCCAGAATCTCTAGCAAAACTTAAAGAAGCTCTCTGCCTGTATTTGTTGCAGGCAGAGAGGTATTGTGCTATAAGCAGCCAAGGCCCAGCATTGGGATCCACCGTCTCATCTTCGTGTTGTTCTAGCAGCTTGGCCGGGAGACAGTTTACGAATTATGAGCCCAGTTGGCGCCACAACTTCAGTGCCGGAGACTGGAGAGTCTGCTGCACAGTACAGCCTAGGCTTGCCGGTGGCCGCAGTATACTTCAACTGCCAGGAGGGAGTCGGGCTCCGGTGGAAGAAGAGCTCCATAACCAACTTAATTTCTTAAGAAGAAAACTTCGGCCCTTTCCTTCATGCGCCTCTCTTTCAATTCTATGTAGTTAATGCTTTCTGGTTTCACTTGAATGCCCTTAGAGATGTGACCTGCATGATTGGTTTTCACAAGTCCAAGGACTTGGAATTTCTCGGGTTAAATAATGCAGCTCAAGCTTTTGAGGATTCCATATTCTTGAACCATAACGCTCTATTCTTTTCAGGAATGAAAAAGAAAAATCGGGCCGGCTTTTCGGAGTACATATGCCTCAAGGTAGAGAAGGTTGTCATTGTCAACGATGGAAATCAGTTGGAGTTCCAAAACACACACATACACACACGCGGAGTGTGAGAGAGATATATACGAAGGGATGTAACGGATTTGAATTGGCTATATCTGTTTTTTTTTTTTTTGTATATTTATGTGTTTGGATTCTAATTCATATTCAAATACGAATAAAAAAAGTCATATCAAAATCCAAATTTCGATCCAAATCTAACTTTTACATTCACATCCAAATCGAATTCAGAACTGAATCTATCTGATTTTGAAAATGTAAGGGTGTTGGACATAGCATATTTGTTGAAAACTATAAATTCAAATCTGATCAGATATTTATATATAACTGAATCTAAATCCAAGTGGATGTCATTTTTTAAATCCAAATTTGATCTGATTTCTTTTTCAAATAATAGTTTTTTTTAACATAACCAATTTTTTTGAAACGTTTTGATAAGATATCTGATCCAAATTAAATATATTGACATCCCCAATATCAAGACACTAAAGGAAAAGACAAACAATAAAATAATAAAGTTGAGACTTGATCTGGAGTTTTTGACCTGACACGCTGGAACGCTCACCTCTTGTTCACTGTAGCAAATTAAACCATTGGAGCTTGACATGCCAAAACATAATTTTGGTATTTAAATAGGTGCCAAAAGATAATTTTTTAACGTTTTTTATGCTAAATGAATCTTTTTAAATTACATTTTTTTTTTAAGTTTGAGGAGAGGAAGGCATGGCCCCTGCCCTGGCTGTGTGCCCTGGTCGATGTTGGGTTTGGTCATGACTGCCATATCCAAGATAACCTGTGGGCCTTCGACGGGGAGTCCGTGCCTCATCAGTGTGTCACAAAGCTCTAACAATGGCGAAGAATCATCGTCAAAACGAAAACGAATACCAACATTAGCACTTTTGCCCATTATAATGTTCTGCGTTGTGCTTGCAATGTATTTCAAATTGAGGATTTTCTTGAACTTGGAATATATATATATATATATATATATATATAAAGTGCACCTTAGACTCCAGCTATTCGTTTGAACCATATATATATATATATATATATATATATATATATATATATATATATATATATATATATATATATATATATATATATATATATATATATGCAGTCCAAACTCATGGTACTCTATTAGTTTGAACCCAATATTCCATGCATGGGTTGGAACAGGATCACATCCAACTCCTCCTTTATTTTGGAATAACCCATGAGGGCGTTTCTTGATTCCTTTTTCTCATATATATCCTATAACTGATTACCTTTTCAACACTAGCGGCGCCCCCTACCTTGCAAAAATAGCCACTAGAACTTTTTCCTTTTTTTTGCTCGTTTTCTTTCTTGTCTAGCAAACAGAGCTTATGGCTAGTTTTACGTGAAAGTTGTTAATTAGGCTAACTATTCAATGAAGTTTCAAGATCATCCTCCTCCAATCAAGTGGTTGCTACATTTAGATGAATGTATGATATAAAACTTCCTTCTTGCATGCTCATTCTAGCTAATCATTTTTTTTTTCAAAGTGTTCAAGTTTCGACGCAGCTTTGAACTCTAAAGCATGGGAAAAGGGAAGAAGATTTGGCCTCTTAGTGGTGTTCCTCAGAATCTTCAAACGGAGAGGGCGGCGCATGGACCCTGCAAGCCCTCCTGGCTTCGCCACTGGATATGGGGCCACCGCCACCACCACGACCACAGAATGCAAAAGAGTGAACATATTATGAGTCAAGAACTGACAACCCCTTGCCCTACTAGAATCCACGTTTCTCCGTGCAGTTTCCCACTTAGGGAACCAAAGTCTTTAACTTTGGAAACGGAGGAGGACGATTATTGTGGGGACATGGACAGAGAAAGGTTATAATTTTTTTTAGGTATCGTTTGTCTAAAGTTTTTTTCTGAAAAAAAAAATCAGAGAACCATACAACAAAGAAAAGTGCGGTAACACACAAGTCACCCTTGAAAAATATCATCAACATACACAAACACATAAGTATTAACATTGTTTATATTGGGTTTACGCAACAATATTTAACCTTTATAAAAGATAAAAAATGTGTTTTCTTTTTCATGGAACCAAACCATTAATTTGCCACGATACTTTGCCTCTACTCCTAAGAAGTAGAACGGAGAGCATCTTTGAGAGGAAAATGTTACTCAAGTTTGTGAACAACTTCTAGAAAAGCAAGTACGTGCAGAACGATTCATAAGAAATAATTTCTTTTTTTTTTTTCAGATTTAATGTATTTGGTTGGTTGTACATTATTCTTCAATGTCCAAATTAATATGAACTATGTTAATGCATTTGGTTCTCCCATGCTGGGTGAGTGGAAGTGACCCTCCTTTTACAGCTCCTGGCAGCCACAGGTGCCAACCCATTCGAGAACTTATTTTGGTGGGCCTGTAACTGAGTCAACGCAATCTGCTGGTCTTGTTGAAGAAATTTGAAATAAATTATGAATGTGAAAAGGGAGTACGTTCGTTGGTCTTTCGCTGGCTGCATCATTTTAATAAGACCTTCTTTCCTTTTTTTCTGTCATTCGTGCTCCCTCTGTTGCAAAGAATGGAGAATGACGTTGACACTAATATTCTCTATCGAGGACCTTATTTTGCAATGGCGAATATCGTTTAACGGTTGAATATGTATATATGGCACATTTTCCATTGAACGAGCAGAGGATAATATCTTGAAATATGGTACATTAAAAGGCATATCGTCGAGTTAATGTGTTGGGGTGTAATAAGGCATAGCATAGCCAGCTAGTTGGATTCCTATTAGTGTTACTCTGCTTGGCTGTAGGACATGATAACAAGTTGAAGATGCCCCGACCACAAGCTCCTTTGTGGTATTAGACCTTGGAGTCAATAAAAATGGTGTAGGCTTCGGCCTTCATTGAGGCAGTGGGATATTTCTTCGAAATCCCAATACGAAGACTTCTCGGTGGCTGCATGATATTTCTTTCGAAGTTTGCGCACCCCATAATGGTGGCTTAATTATCATTCAATTAGAACGAATCCTTTGACAAGGGCAGAAGGTTAGGAAGTGAAGCATGACATTAGCTAAGGTAACCTATGTACTTACTTACAAGGGTGGAGCCAGAATCTAGCAACGCTAACTGTTATAATTTTAAAAAATGTTAGCTTAGCCCTTACCAAATTTTTAATAAACATTAATGAATCCCTACGAAAATTTTTCCGATAGGCTTTAAAAATGATGAAAAATCCATGAATTGTGCATCTCCCCAATTGAAAAAATATCATGACTCCGCCCCTGGCTACTTAGATGAAAAGATGGCTGCTCTCATGCCTGTAGTGGTGCTCAATCATAGAGAAGATTATGGCGATCTGTGATGAGAGAGAGAGAGAGTAAAAAAAAGTCCCAAGTTGGATTTATGTTTATTTCGTATAGCCCTTATTTAGGCGGAACCAATGATACGTTGCTGGAATATCAGTCACCATCCTAATTAAAAGGAGCAAAAACAAATTAAAAATTCTTCTTCGGGAGGCGGAACACAAGCGTGCGCAGTTTATGGTGGACAGATTTGTGGAAATGCATGCTTTCATCAGAAGTTTGTTTGTTTCTTCAAAAACCAAGATCCAACTGTAAAGGGCAGTTCAAGTCCTTTCATTCTTTGGTAGCTGGAACTCTGCCTTCTCTGGAATACAATATAGAGTAACACAGAGAATGATCCTCCATACCAGGTTCTCTCTCTCTCTCTCTCTCTCTCTCTCTCTCTCTCTCTCTCTCTCTCTCTCTCTCTCTCTCTTTTCTCCCCGTAAAGAGTCAGAGCAAACATGAAACAACTGCTGGACATGATCACAACTGGTTCTCCTCGACAAGAACCTCATGCCCTTTGAACATGTAGTACCAGGAATATGTGTTCTTCTATCAAGGCCATCCATCTTACTCTTTCCTCTCCTAACTAAAAGCCAGGTAGATCAGACTCAAAGGAGATAGCGCTGCTACTAAATGGTAAGTTGTCAGGAAGGATGTCCTCTCGCATTTTAGAGATAGGGATGAAGAGAAAAAAGGAGAAACACGCAAGAATATACTGTTGGGTAGTGGTAGTGGCCAAGAGCCCTTCCCATTCATCTCGTAAGGACGAATTTTGCAAGGGGACTCAAGTTCTACATGGGACGAGAGCTGCTGGTGATCTTAAAGGCGACGACACGCAACTTCCGCTGCAACGTCACTTTATCCATCATATACCCAGTTCAGAAACACCAAGGTGTCCTACATCCAGAATCACTCTGAGTCTCCATTATTTTCTAAGAATCAAATAATGGTACAAGAGATGGTAGCCCTAAAAGCTGCGGATGCTTTTGAAGTCGGAAAAAATATACAGGGTTTTGCTGCTGAATGCTGCTCTCAGGAGGATCCTCAACTGAAGGGTTTATTATTATTATTATTATTATTATTATTATTATTGACCTTCTCTTAGAAAGAACACACCGGTAGTTACCCTGTTACCTAGATCATTAGTGTTGCATACTTGCCAATGCAGGTATTCACTAACTGCAGCTAGGATCATCAGGACCAACCATGGCCTGATCAAAAAGAAAAAATGGGAAAAACTCTTTGTGACATGCACAAAAGGTTGAAGATGGAGACCAAACTCCATGGCCATCAGCCCTTACACAGTGTGTAGAAGGTCCTCAGGTCATCCCCTCCAATTTCAACCCTACGTTGGCGAGTCACAGTCGATGGTCTGAACTCACACCCATTTGTCACTTCCCTTGAGCTTTATCTTACTCTTAAAAATACAGATCTGTTAAAGGGATCCAACATACCTTTCACTATCCTTGCCACCTCCAAGGGGTGTCTTTCTCTTTTGTTCATTTCAGATTTTGTTTATAAGAGGGTGAGCCGACTCTAATCCCACCAACCAAGTGGACGCCTAAACTATTGTTAACAGGAATGTGCTGATCATCACAATTAGCTGAAGGAAAAAGCAGAAGGATTCAAGATGTGTACGGTTCCTAGAACGTGGCCAACAAAGAGTACAGCTGGTGATATGTATTTACCTATGAGTCAGAGGCAGATCTAGAATTACTCGAGTCAACAGTCCAGACTTTGTGCGGGCAGTTCCCCATGTAATAATATTTCAATTATTATAGTATAATTTCATGCCATTTTAAGTAAAATTTTGTTTTTCCCACACCAGCCCCCTTGTATTTCCGCTATGGCTATCGGTGTTTATGTAATCTTTAGGAGTTATCTCGCATTACTTGCTATCGGTGCTTATGTAATCTTCAGGAGTTATCTCGCATTACTTCTTGAGTTGCTCAAATTGTATCTAGGCGGCCTGCAACTGCTTGACAGTAAGTATCCCAGGTAGACCCACGAATGATCACCCTTCTCGAACCCAGTTCTTGCAAAAAACCTGCGGCGTATAATGTTACAAGCTAACATGTTCATGCAGGAATACTCAGCCCAAATGGTATAGGTTGTTCTCCTACAACTCCAATAAATCATGACGACAGATCTTTCTGTGCTCTCGTGAGAAAACTGTACGCACTTGCATCGGAAAACCATGATCGATCTCTCTCTCTCTCTCTCGATATATATATATATATAAGGTAATCCGTGCAAATATACTGCATGTTAAATATCACATTGGTACAGACTGCTTTCTAACTTTCGCCGCAAATTAACAACTGTTCGGGGCACCCTTCATTTGCAACAATTTCACTTTGGCACACTGGCAATTTTGGAGCTGGTGAGGGCAAAACTGCCCACACAAGCCTACACATGCCTCTGCTGCTTTGTCAAGATCTCTCCTCTACTGCGCCCCAGTCATCTCACCAGGCGCCTCGTGGCAGTCACTAGCGTTTAAAATTATATATATATATATATATATATATATATATATATATAGAGAGAGAGAGAGAGAGAGAGAGAGAGCCGGCCTCATGATTAATATTTCATATGAAATTAAGGAGTTGGACATGATGTGATACTGCTTCAATGCATGTACCAACCATCCGGTTCAAATGAACAGAAAACCTTGCATACGGACCACCTTTTCCACTAGAATATATCTCCTTGCCAGTAACAGAAAGTGCTGATCAATTTAAAATACCACCTCTCCAAGTACAGGTGAATGTGGAAGCGTGTCGAGCTAAAGACCCTGGATGGAGCCTATTATTCTGTTGTTTAGCTTTTTCTTTTCTCTTTTGGTTTCAGAATAAGATTCTTGTACTCTCCAACTGGAAGAGAAAAGGAACCAAATACTATTCGAACAAGAAGAAACAGAAGAGTTCAGCTGGCCCTGTTGTACATGGAGTCTAGGGGAACATCCCAAAATCAGAAAATTTGAATACCCCGCGATGCAGCCCAAGATACTGCAGCACGCGAAATGGAGGGGCCTGCCCACCCAAAAATCTCTTGTTGTACACCAAAAGGAGAAGTATTGATATGGTGTTCGCACTTGAAGTGGTGGTCTATGATATTGTTTCAGATTATGCCGCCATCAAAAATCGCAATGGACTGAACATTGCCGACAGCTATGATACCATATAAAATTTAAGAACTGATCTGGAAGAACACGAAAGTGTTTAATCTGTCCTCGGGAGATTATTTCTTTTCATGATATTTATTATTTAGTCATCTCCCTTGGCAGATATTTTATATAGGGATTTGTAGCTTTACAATGGCAGTCTTTCAATTGACAACAATTACAGATGATGCTAATATGCTGTGGTATACCTTTCTGACTTATTGGCCTTTGCAATTCACTGTTTTGGATTTTCTCATCTTGATATTTGATGATCATTATCCGCAATGGTATTGTATTGTTTCCCTTCAAACTTCTTATCAACAACTCTATTTTTTTTATCGAACCAGAATCTTCAGTAGACAGCAAAAAATATTGTTTTCTCTTTGAATCAAATCTTATATCTATCTTGCTGAATGGAGAGATTTATTCGCTCATCTCTCGATTGGCAGCATGCTGCTTGTTTTGCTCACTACTTGTGGACTCCAATTAATGAAGTTGGCTCTCTCTCTCTCTCTCTCTCTCTCCCCTCTCTCTCACACACACAAATGGGTTAAAAGATGAGCAGCCAACTCTTTGCAACCCATTTGTGTGTGTGTGTGTGTATGTGAGGGAGAGAGATAAAGATGGTATGTGGCACTGGGGTTGTCATGGGGCATGCTGCCTCTTTCTTTTCATTTGCATCAGCCATGAGGCCCACAAACCAGAGGTTCATTACTAGGGAGAGTATGAGGAAAAGACAACGCGAGAGAGAGAGAGAGAGAGACAGAGAGAGACAGAGAGCGGACATACATTTGCCCCCCTGTCAACCTGTTTTGGATAGTCTCATCTTGATAATCATTATCCACAATGGTACTGTACTGTTTCCCTTCAAACTTATTATCAACAACTCTTTTTTTTTTTATCAAACTAGAGTCTTCGATAGACAGCTCATTTGTTATTGGTTTCTCTTTGAATCAAATCTTATATCTATCTTGCTGGATGGACAGATTTATTCGCTGATTTTCTTCATTCTCTGAATGCTGCTTGTTTCATTCACTACTTGTGGACTCCCATTAATGAAGTTCTCTCTCTCTCTCTCTCACGCACACATACACGCACACAAATGAGTTGAAATATGAGCAGGAATTCCCTTGCGACCCAAGAGAGAGAGAGAGAGATGGTATGTCGCAAATACATGGGGCGAGCTGCCCCTTCCCTTTCATTTGCATCAGCAAATACGGTTCACAAACCAGAGGTTTATTTCAAGAGAGAGCATGAGGAAAAGACTAAGAAAGAAAGATAGAAAGAGAGAGAACATACAAGTGCCCTTGTCAACCTCGGACGAAGCATAGCAAGAGAAGAGAGCATAGGAGGGCCTTTTTACCGAAGCTGGTTATATGCATGGTATACAAAAGAATTATGTACACGCAACGGTGAAGACACGTGGGGCCTTTGGGGGCATACCCACTCTTTGAATTAACATGGATTCAGTGTTAGATTTGAGTATAGCTCGCTCCAGTTAGAGGGGACAGCCCACCGGACTGAGGTCACTGCCTCACAGCCAATTAAAAATTTGTTAACTATATATTTAGTACTCCATTTAAAAGAATTTTTGGCTCCACCAGTGCATCGGAAAATATAATGTTTAGAATTTCCCTGATCAATAAAAAAGGGAGCCCCATACAAAGATAGTTAAAAGTCAAAAAAGAAAATCCATCTATTCCCACCATCCATGTGAGTAGATCCTATAAAGTGTCAGGCCAAAAACAAACCCCTGAAAATTGATTGCTAAAATATTTCTTTTACAATATAACCTGACAATTTATGTGACCATAAGAGTTTTTTTATTAGAAACATACAATTGGATTAAAAACACTTTTGTAGTATAAAAAAAATGAACAGCCCTTATTGCATCAAAAGTTTAGCAGAAGAAAACTTAATAATTTTCATCATAACAACTTGAGTCGAAATGAGACATGTTTTATGGTAATTTGGAATATATAAATATAGCATTTGGCATACCGAGACGATGTTGGTCACAGACAAAAACCTTCCTAAATTCTTGTTAAAAATTAATTTAAACAAAACCTGAACATTCTGATATGTTTCTTAATATTACTTGAATATAAGCCTGTATAGTTCAAGTGTTTTTATGAAAAATATTGATAATTTAACTATTCAAATGTTAACAATATTACAAGAGCCTTTCATTTTACAAAAAAAATTATCATACACACCAAAAATGAATTAGAATATGTTTTCCAATAAAATATTCTTACGATCATACCTCTATTAATTTCGAAAAAAAAAAAAGCAATCAATTGTAAGGGGTCCAGTTTTTGTTCCTAACCAAGTAGTTTGGCATTTACCTATTCCTCTCTCCCTAGATGGATTTCAGGTGTAATGTGCACTTCCCATATGAAAGGACATAAAAATATGTGGTCTTGATTCGTTACAATTGGATTTGATACAAGATACTATATGGTCAGAAGATTCATTCTGGATGACCATGTAATGTGGCGACGTTATATTTCACGCATTTTTACAACGACTTTCGAGATGGGTGATATGCAATAAATATATATTAAAGGAAGATGGGGATATTTTTGAATTTTTTTTATAAAGTAAGGACATTTTAGGCTTTTTCATTCTTCACAATTCTTTGTTTACCCTTACAAAAAGGTTTCTCTTTTAATACAGACATTTTAGTCATTGCATACTCCTGTGCACTAAAAAACCGTGCACAAAGGTGACGTATATAACCAGCTTCGGTGTGACCATATCTACAAGAAGCTGCCTGGGATATTTGGTGTGAAGCAATTGCAGGCTACCCAAAATGATACTTGAGCAACTCTTGAATCTGAGGTAAGTTCTGGAAATTAAACAACACTGCAAGAACATATCTAGAGATCTTGAATCGTCTTGTTTGTTGCTTCAGCTAAGTGGGTGGGCATTGACATCATCCTACCTCAGGCAAACAGAGGTAGAAATGATGAGAAGAGAATCAAGAGACCCATTGGTGTTGGCGAGGATAGTGGGAGATGTGTTAGATCCCTTTAACAGGTCTGTACCTCTGGAAGTAAGATACAACTCAAGGGAAGTGACAAATGGGTGTGAGTTCAAGCCATCGGCTGTGGCTCGCCAACCAAGAGTTGTAGTCGGAGGGGATGACTTGAGGACCTTCTATACACTGGTAAGAGCTGATGATCACTGAGTTTGGTTTCGTTTCAACCTTTTACGTATGTCACAAAGCGTTTTTCCTTTCTTTCTTTTTTATTAGGTCATGGTTGATCCTGATGCTCCTAACCCAAGCAGCCCTACGCTTAGAGAATACCTGCACTGGTAAGCATCCATACTCATGACCTAGGTAACAAGGTAGCTACCTGTGTGTTCTTTCTGTCCTGTGGCTTGATGATTCACAAGAGAACACATGCAATGTGCCTCACGAGGCAAGAACAAATCATTCTATGTGTTCTGCTACATTGTATTCAACTATTCCTTGTTGAAACACTGCATTCCGGGGAAGGCAGAATTCCAGCTACCAAAGAGTGAAAGGACTTAAGCTGAACATTATAGTTGGACCTTGGTTTTTGAGGAAAGAAACAAACTTATGATTAAAGCATGCTTTTCCACAAATCTGTCCACAACAAAATGCACATGCTTGTGTTCCACCGACCAAAGAAGAATTTTTAATGTGTTTCTGGTCTTTCCACTTACGATGGTGACTGATATTCCAGCATCCACTGGTTCGTTCTTCGGTGAGTGCCAAAACTTTGCTTCTTTCGATGCTCTCTCTCTCTCTCTCTTAAAGAAGCTCTCTCTCTCTCTCTCTCTCTCTCTCTCTCTCTCTCTCTCTCTCTGCAGGCAGAGAGGTAGTGTGCTATGAGCAGCCAAGGCCCAGCGTCGGGATCCACCGTCTCATCTTGGTGTTATTCCAGCAGCTCGGCCGGGAGACGGTTTACGCGCCCAGTTGGCGCCACAACTTCAGTACCAGAGACTTCGCTTTACAGTACAAGCTTGGCTTGCCGGTGGCGGCAGTATACTTCAACTGCCAGAGGGAGTCCGGCTCCGGTGGAAGAAGAATTCTATAATATAACCAACTTAATTTTCTTAGGCAGAAAACTTCGTTTCAATTCTATGTACTTAGCATTTTGGTTTCAGTTGAATGCCCTTAGAGATGTGACCTGCATGATAGGTTGTCCAAGGACTTGGGCTTTCTCTGGTTAAATCAAGAAACTCAAAGGTTTTCTGGATTCCACGTTCTTGAACCATCACGCTCTATTCTTTTTAGAGGAGTGGGAAACAAAAATGGGGTCAGCTTTTCAGAATATATGCCTCAAAGCAGAGAAGATTGTCACTGTTGAAGGGAGTTGGAGTTCCAAAACAGAGAGAGAGAGAGAGAGAGAGAGGGAGAGAGAGATACCAATAGGGATGTCAACAGATGATATATGTGCTTTTTCCAAGATTAATATGTTCGGATTCAAATATGAATGAAGAAAAGTTATATCCGAATTTGAAATTAAATTTAACAATCCGAATCCGATCTGAGTCCAACTTGTACATTGACATCCACATCTAATCACAATTGAATGTGTCTAATTTTGAAAATGTAAGAGCATTGGATATAAGACATTTGTTTAAAACTAAACACAATCTGAAGCTGAATCCGAATCTAATCATATATTTATATATATCAGAATCTAGATTCAATTATGATGGGATGTCATTTCCTAAATCCGAATCTGATTTTATTTCTTCATTGGATAATAATTTTTTTTCTCATACCAATGTTTTTGGAATGGCTTAATTAAGATTCAAATCGGATGGTATGCCAGAGTTCCCTAATTAAGCTCAAAAACAATGTTACTTGGCCCCTTGAAACTTTTGAAAAATATGGGTTGGCCCTAATGAAAAACTTTTCAAAAATTTTACTTACTGGGTAGCACGATTGTTCAGCCCTGCAAAACAAAATTTTTGCAAATGAAAGAGCCCAAACAGATCACATGATTCTCATCTGTTCAATTAGGATTTTCTTAGTGGAAGCCAAAGTAATCAGTTGTTAGAAGGGACAAAAAAAAAAGGCAACAGAATACGAAAGATGACCGTGTGAGAATATTCTTGCCAATTTAACCAAACGGTCATGGTAAAAGAATGAGAACTGACAGCGCCTTGTCCTACGAGAATCCGTTAATTTGCCACGAATACTTTGTCTCTACTCTTAAAAAGTGAAATGGAGAGCAACTTTGATGGGAAAATCTTACTCTAGCATGGGAACAACTTCTAAGAAAGTAAGCACTTGAACGATTGCTATAAGAAAGAAATGTTTTTTCATATTTAATGTATTCGGTTGTACATTATTCTTCAACGTCCAAATTAATATAAACTATGTTACTGCATTTGGTTGTTTTGGTGTATGTGCTTTAACTTATATATCACTGGTCTTTCCTTTACAACAAATAAAGTTGATGCCCTTAGCATTTGACATGAAAACCAACCACCAAGGGACCCCCACCCCTATGCCAACTGAGGACTTATTTTAGGGGGACCATAAGTCAGTTAAAGGCAATCCACTGGTCTCCTTGAAATAAATTATGAACTTAAAGGAAGAACATATGTTGGTCTTTCGCCGGCTGCATTATTTTGATAAGACATGTTATTTCCTTTTTTGATATCATTCGTGCTCCCTCTGTAGCAAGGAGTGGAGAAAGGCGTTGGCACTAATATTCTTGATGGAGGACTTTCTTTTGCAATGGCGAATATGGTTTAACGCTTGAATGGCAGCAAATACATGACGCATTTGCGATAGAACGAGCAGCATATATATATATATATATATATATGACATATTATGAAAGATGGTACATTAGAGAGCATGCATCATCCACTTAATATAGGGGTCTCAAGATGCGCATATATATGTAGCATAGCCAGTTAGATTGGTGGCCACTCATGCCAAGGCGTCGTGCCATCTGTTTAACTCCTATCAGTGTTACTTTTCTGCACAGTAGGACATGGTTTCGAGTTGAAGATGCACCAACCACACCACAGGCTTGTTTCGGCGTTCACTCAAGCAGCTGTGAGATAATTCTCTAGCTCACCCGATATCCCAATATAAGAACTTCTGGGTGCATGATCTTTCATTCAAGTCTCTACAGCAAGTTGGCGTTGAAGCAAGTGGCCTCACAATGGTGCCTTAATTATCATTCAATTAACCTTTGCCTACTAGGGCCAAACGTTAGAAAGTGGAGTATAACCCTAGCTACATGTTGAGAGAGAGCCCCTCGCAATCATGGGCGGAGCGGAGCCAAGGGGAGCTAGCAAGGGCCTTGCGCCCCCCACCACACCCCTGGTGGCCCCCGACTAAAAAAAAAAAGTTTACATGTAAATTTTCAAATCAAATAATTTATTTTATATAAAATTTTTAAAAAATTATATTTTGACCCTTGTTAAAATTTTGAAACTATAATTCGGCTCTTTTCATAAAAAATTTCTATCTCCACCCTACTCACAATCAATATTTTATATATGAAATAAAAGAATTGGACATGTGATACTGTTTCAATGCATGCAAGAACCATCCGGTTCAAATGAAGAGAAAACCTAGAATCCGGACCGCCTTTTCTACTTGACTATATCTCTTCCCGAATTGCAGCATCGAAGTGCTGATCAATTTGGAATATATACCACCTGTCAAAGCACAGGTGAATGTTGAACCGTGTCAAGTTAAAGCTCGTGGATCAAAATCTCGACCTGAAGGACAAGATTTTTGTACTCAAAAAAGACTATAAAAGTCCTCCTACATCTATGTCCCAACTAAATTCCAGTACTATCCGAACAAGAACAAATACAAGAGATCATCTTCGAAAGTAGGCAAATTGGGATCAAGCTCCACACCTTGACATCATTGAGCCTAAGGCTAAGGCTTCGGAGGTCTGGACCCACTCAAGAAAATTTATAAGCAGCTGGGCTAGGGTGACGTAAGGTTAAAACCATATGTCTAAAAGATTTTCCAATCTTATCAAGAAAATTTATAAGCACCTGGGCTAGGGTGACGTAAGGTTAAAACCATATGTCTAAAAGATTTTCCAATCTTACTTGATGTATTAACAGAGGCGTATATTATGGAAATTCTCGAGCGCACTCCTCGACTTAAAAATAAAAAGGTGGTGGGGCTATGGAGTTATATATTAATCTACTCCCAAAGTTGGTCACCAAAATGCTGTCATAAACCTTGAGATTCTAAAGAGTACGAACGTGACGCCGCGGTACGTGTAGAGAAATCAAGTTTTGTTTTACAAAAGTGACTTGAACTAAAACATTACTTATATTAAATTAGTCTTTATAAACACATTAGAAGGTTCACTTTTTCCTTAAAACACTTTTTAACATGAATTTAAGAGGGCTTTTTTTTTTGCAATCTAAACCATCACCACTATAAAAAAAAAAGTTTTGCTGCGCATAAAAAACACCAGTAAAATGGGCAAAAACGTCAGTAAATGTCTTACTAACGTTTTGTGGAATCCATGATTTTAGAGTGTCAATGAAGGTTCCCTTGACAAGTAGTAAAGGCAACATCAACGTTGCAGCGTGAGAACCTAATTATGTTGCGACGGTGCACATGCGATCGTATAATACATATTCTTAGTAATTCTTGCATAAGGTTTATTTTTGTTGCAGTTATCGGCGGCTTTACTTTACATAACCCTATTCGATTATTGTGGTATGCTTCGATCATTTAATGCAATTAGAGTAATCGATGGCTTCATTTAAAGCAATCGAATGAGTATGAGGTATCCAATGTGTATTGCGGTTAGACTTGGGCATCGGTTCAGCCCGGCTCGATAAGAGTTGGGTTTGGATCAAAGTGACATTCGATATCTGAGCTCAGGCTCAATCCAAAAAATAATAAAATAAATTATTAAATAAAAATAATGTAATCAAACCGAATGTGGTTTATATATATATATATATATATATATATATATTCTTCCTCACATAAAATCCCAGCCGGCTGGTTTGAACCGTCTGTTTGTTTGGTTAAAAAAATAAAAAAACAGAAAACACGTCGAGTGTCTTCCACCTGCCCCACCAGCAGGCACTTTGCCTCTCGCCGGCAGACAGGTGGTTCGCCGCCACCCTACCGGTGAGTGGAGTGGTGGTGGCCGGAAGTGGGGGAGGTGTCCGCCTCCTCCTTTAAAAAAAAAAAAAAAATTGCCTTTGCGATGGGGAGGCAGCTGCCGACTTCTTTCACTGCCAGACCCTTCGCCGGCAGCCTTCCGGTGATGTGAGGCCGGCAGCAGATCGTCAAAGACCATGGGGGAGGCGATGGCGTCCCCTTCTTTTCAGTCCTTATTGTGAAGACACCGTGAGAAAAGAGAGAAAAAGGAAACAAAGAGAGAAAAAGGAAACAAGAAAGAAGAAAGAGCCAAAAGAGATACATTTCATTACGTCTATGATGAAATATTTATACAAGTTTTACAGATATGTACAGATCCCACAAATTTGTGATTTGATAGATCTCTATCCTGTGATAGAAGATATCATTGATTCCTGAAAATCAGTTGGGTGATTTTCCCTTGATTCCTGAAAATCAGTTGGCCCAACTGATTTTCCTCTTCAATACTCCCCCTCAAGTTGGTGTGTGCAAATCTGAAACACCCAACTTGGTTCTTAAGGTTTGAAAAACGTCTCTCCCCAATGGTTTAGTGAAAATATCAGCTAGTTGCAGACAAGATGATACATGATGAGCCCGAATTATTCCTCGCTGAATTTTTTCTCTTACAAAGTGACAATCTAGCTCTATGTGTTTTGTTCTTTCATGAAAGACTGGATTTGCTGAAATATGCAAAGCCGCTTGATTGTCGCAATATAAATTGACTGTTTTATCATGACTCCACCCCAAGTCATTCAATAAGGCTTTTAACCAAACAACTTCACAAGTTGTCAAAGCCATTGCTCGGTATTCTGCTTCAGCTGAAGATCTCGCAATAGTAGATTGCTTCTTTGACTTCCAAGAGATATGACTATTCCCCAAGAACACAATATATCCACTTACTGATTTACGAGTGGTAGGACAGCTTGCCCAATCTGAGTCACAGTAAGCCCTCAATTGTTTTTCACTTGATGATGATAAAAATATTCTTTTTGCTGGTGAAGCCTTCAAATACTTCAATACTCTAAGTGTTGCTTCATAGTGTGTGGTTCGTGGCAATTGCATAAACTGACTGAGAACTTGGACTGAATACATTATGTCTGGACGAGTAATGGTTAAATAAATCAATCTTCCGACTAACCTCCTGTATTTAGCTGGATCTTTCAGTGGAATACCATCATTTGGAGTTAATCGCAATTTTTGCTCCATTGGAAAGTCCATAGGCTTGGCTCCCATCAAACCTGCATCCTTCAAAATATCCACAATATATTTTCTTTGACTTAGAAATATTCCCGATGGTGCTCTTGCAACTTCTATGCCAAGAAAATACTTAAGTATTCCCAAGTCCTTAATGTGAAATTTCGAATGTAAATATTGTTTAACTGAAGCAATTCCTGATTCATCATTTCCTGCAATGATAAGATCATCAACATAGACAAGAATAACAATTTCATGCTTCCGAGTAAAGAGAGTGTTGTCAGCTGATGATTGAATGAAACCAGCGCCTTCCAGTGCAGATAGTAGCTTGTGAAACCAGTTACGTGGTGCTTGCTTGAGTCCATATAGAGACTTATGAAGACGACACACTTTATTACTTGAATACTCCCCCTCACGCAGAAGGCCTGGAGGAATAGTCATGTATATTTCTTCATGTAATTCTCCGTGTATAAATGCATTACTTACATCCATTTGATATAAGTACCATCGCTGAATAGAAGCAAGAGCAAGAAGTGTGCGCATGGTTGTTAACTTTGCAATCGGAGCAAATGTCTCATGATAATCGAGGCCCTCTAGTTGAGTGTACCCTTTTGCAACAAGTCTGGCTTTGTAGCGTTCAATACTTCCATCTGATCGCCGTTTTATCTTATAAACCCAACGACAACCAATTGGATTTTTGTTTGGAGGCAAAGTAGTAATAGACCATGTACTGTTTTGTTCAAGAGCCTGAATTTCATCAGCCATAGCACTTCGCCAATGTTGATACTTAACGGCTTCCGCATACGAGCTAGGTTCAACATCACTCATGATAAAAGTTAAAAAAGCATAATGGGATTTAGAGAATTTGTGAACAGGTAAGTAATTGTGTATGGGATAACGTGTACCTGAGCATTGCTTAGTTGAAGTAGATTCCTTAGGCGGTGGACTTATAACCATCACATTGGAACACACATAGTCTTCAAGATAGGATGGTGGATGACGAGGACGACTAGATTTGCGTAGAGCAAGTGAGTCTGGAGGAGGTGGATCATCTGGCATAGGTCGATGATCTGAAACATGAGTGACTGGTAGATTTTGGTCATTGTTGATGGAATCGTGAGGTTGAATGGGTGTTAACGGGGAGGAATTTGCTGGAACACCATTCTCACACGCTGACATATAATTCTCTCCAATATAATCTGCTTGAGGGTGAGGTAAAACAACATTGTTCAAATCATTTATATGGCGTTTTTCGGTTAGAAATGGAAAATTATCCTCAAAAAAAGATATATCTCTGCTTGTAAAAATTTGTTTGGTATCCAAATCATATACACGATACCCTTTCTGATTGTGAGGGTACCCGAAAAAAACACATTTGTGTGCACGTGATGAAAACTTATGCATTGGATTTAAATTTTTGGCATAACACAAGCATCCAAAAACACGTAAATCTTCATAATTGGGCTTTTTCTGAAAAAGAAGTTCAAACGGAGACTTATCATTTAAAAGAGTTGACGGCATTTTATTAATTAAAAAAGTTGTTGTCAAAATACATTCACCCCAAAAAGTAATTGGAAGAATTGCTTGAAACCTAAGTGCTCGTGCCACCTCTAGTAGATGACGATGCTTCCTCTCAACACGTCCATTTTGTTGAGGAGTTCCAACACATGAGGTTTGATGTTCTATGCCATGCTCATGAAAATATGCTTGCATATTATGAGCTGTAAATTCAGCACCATTATCACTCCGAACACATTTCACATGAGCATTGAATTGAGTAAACACCATGGCCCAAAAACGAGTTAGACAAGAAAATGTTTCTGATTTGAACCTCATCAAGAAAACCCAAGTAGATCGTGTGAAATCATCTACGATTGTGAAGAAATAATGTGCGCCTGTGTGAGATGGCGTGACATATCCTCCCCAAATATCACAATGAATCAAGTTGAAAGGATCACTTGCTCTACTAGTACTAATGGGAAATGGCGAATGGGTGAACTTAGCTCTAAGACATGCATCACAAGGAAAATGATGTTTGGAAATAGAAATGTTTTCATTCAATGAAACAGACTTATCGAATGAAGGATGTCCAAGTCTCATATGCCATATATGAGTTGTCTTATTACCATTGGAAGCAAGCAGAGAATGTGAAGTAGATGGAAGAAGAAGATGGTAAAGTCCACCGCTTAAATTACCTACTCCAATTAGCTTCCTCGACAAAGAGTCCTGGAAAGCACAACAGGTTGAGAAAAAGACAGCAATACAATTAATAGTCTTGGTAAGCTTCGGAACTGATAGTAAATTGTATTTAAAATCAGGAATGTATAGAACATCAGTAAGCTGAATATTATCAGAAAGATAAACTGTTCCAGTAGTAGAGACTAGTGTTTGGTGTCCATTTGGTAGGTTGATCACACGATTTTTTGGTAAAGTTTTGACATTTGACAGTAAATGGAAATGAGGTGTCATGTGATCTGAGGCTCCAGTATCAATAATCCAAGGAAAATGAGTTGTAAATGATTGTTTACCAGCTAGATTTGCAGCAACCGATAAAGTATCAACATTCAACCAAGAAGCTAATAGACTGATCTGTTCATCAGCAAGTTGCGACAAAGCAGTACTAACCTTTACGTTGTTTGACGATATTCCTTCCTGTCGCACCTTTTCAGTTTTAGAAGAATCCCAAATTGAACCAAGAGTTATCACCATGGTGAAAATCAACAAATAAGAATACCAGCTGACTGATATAAAGCGATTTTTATATCTGATGCAAAGGAAGGGAGTGCTCCAGAGAGAAGGGAGCTAACCGCTCGAGCTCAGGCAGACAGTAGCAGCGGGCACTATTTGGGAATAGCAGCGTCGGCAGGAAGCTTTCATTGGAGAACTGGCTCAGAGCAGAGGAGCTACACCGGGAGGCTTCTGAGGGCACTCCGATCAGCAGGACGGAATCCCGCTTCGCCGCCGGGGGTTTCCCCGTCGCTGATCGTGAAGGGGGCGGCGTCTTAGGGGAAGTTTCTGCGCGTCGAAGGGCGGCGAAGATGGAGCTGTCACCGTATAAGCCGGAGATCTGCAGGAAGCGGAAGCGCGGACAGGGAGGCCAAGGCGGTGCTGCAGTAGGCAGCCGGCTGAAGACGCTCGGGAGGTTGATTCCAGGAGGACGGAAGCTCGAGATTTGGACGCTTGAGATGCAGAAGGCTCAAGCAGGATGCTCAGGCGAAGGGCGATGGCAGTCCACAAGCGAGCGGATGAGATCGACGCTCGAGCGGATGCTAGCAAATGGAGAAGGTCGCTCGGGCCTTCGGTGCAGGAGCCGCTCGAGCGGACAGCAGAGCGCTCCTCGTGGGGCAGGACGCTCAACAATCGAGCGGTGCAGGAGCGGCCGGTCTGTGCGAGGCGATGTAGAGGCTTCCTGAGCAGAATGCTCAGGCGAACAGAACAGAACAGAGAAGATGAGCGATCTCCTCCTGATGGCGACAGAAACACCCAAAATGGGCGACCTCCTCCTCCTGAAGACGTGAAGAAGACAGACGCTGCTGAAGCAGAGATGAGTCGAGGAGAACAGAGATTCCCTTTCTTCCTCTGTTCTTAGAAGAAGGGAAATGAAAAACGGTGAGGCCCTTTCTTCCTCTGCTTTGCTGAAGAATAGCAACACTGTAAGCGATCTCTTTTCTCTCTTCGTTGTTTCCGCTCTGATACCATGTGAAGACACCGTGAGAAAAGAGAGAAAAAGGAAACAAAGAGAGAAAAAGGAAACAAGAAAGAAGAAAGAGCCAAAAGAGATACATTTCATTACGTCTATGATGAAATATTTATACAAGTTTTACAGATATGTACAGATCCCACAAATTTGGGATTTGATAGATCTCTATCCTGTGATAGAAGATATCATTGATTCCTGAAAATCAGTTGGGTGATTTTCCCTTGATTCCTGAAAATCAGTTGGCTGATTTTCCTCTTCAATACTTATCTAAAATGAAACGGTAGGTCGTGCCTTGCTTCATCTCCGCTGGCAGGCTGCCGCTGGAGAAGATGGGGGAGACTGACGACCTCCCCTTCTAGCTTTTTTTTTTTATTTCTCTTGAAAAATGAAAGGGAGGCGACTCCACCATCATCACTGGCTGACCAAGCGACGCCAGCGAAAGGCCCGCCGGGAAGGAGGCTGTCGGATGGTCTGCTGGCAAGGAAGGCTGACAGTTCTCAGGCCTCCATGGGAGAGACGACGCCGTGAAAGCCTTCCCCACCAGAACACAAGTCCACCTTAGAAACATAGCTACCACAATCTTATAAAATCAAATGAATATAATAAATCTTGATCAGTAAGGGCTTAACCTAGACAATCACATGACTTACAATACAACTTGCACCCACCAATCACAAAGCAATCTATAAAAAAAAAATCATAAAAAGCATGCAAGAAAAGCTCTTTTCATATTAGTGACTTCAAAAAACGTAATAAGGCATAGAAAAAAAAGAAAAAAATTTACGTATGCAGAGAATAATAAGCAAAACAGAGTATCAGAATGTGCAACTACATTGTTGCACGGTGAAAACCATACATGAGACATGCGGCAGGGGCGGAGCGAGGATTTTTTTCAGGAGCGGACCAAATCGTCCACGGGTTGGGCCAAGAGGATCACGAGTGAAGCCAAACTAAAAAAATTTTAATTTTTTCAATATAATTTTTTTTTTCTTACGCAACTATATCAAATTTTTGTGGACAATTAATATCGGTGACATTTTCCAGCAAGGCCACATGAACCCATGTGGCGAGCGTAGGGCCATAAATACTAAGCACCAAAATTTTGCTTTCAATCGTTAGGAAGGGTCCAAAAACAAATTACATTTCGATAATGAACCATCTGACGCTGTAGATACATTAACTTTAACTTGTGCCTATAAATTTTTAAGTTTATAAAGTTGATGGCTCTCCTACTAAACTGCCAGCCTGAAATCTCATTCGTCGTGGGTCAGACTGCAAATCATGCTTTTGCTCCTTTTCCGACTGTTGGTCATGCTCCTGGTGCTGCTTTCAGAAAAACCAGTTCGTCTCGTGTCCCTTGGAAGGGGCATGGCGCATTACACGCACTCAGATGAACAGGATGAACTGGCAACACGAACTTGGCTTTAAAAAATTTCAGAAGTTCTCTTTCCACTTGTTTTAAAGGTTGATTGCAACTGAAACTCTCTTAATGACTTTCTAAAACACAACCCATCTATTGGTTTCCGTTACAAAAGGATTGAAGAATATTAATGACAAAAGGATTGAAGAATATTAATGTAGAACATGCATTTTGCAATTTAAATGTGAAAATCAGTACAACATTAATGTAGGAAAGAAAAAAAACAGCTGCTAATTAAAGTGAAGCAGTTGGCGAAAGTGAAGTTGTATTTGACTTGAGCTGCAACTCATTAGCGGTCCTTTATGGGCCTAAACGATAGAACGGATAAAGAAAAGGAAATTCCTTCCTTTTTCCTCGATTGACCGCAAATACAAAGGACCAGATTCTTTGTGCTGCGAAAGCACCACTCAGCCACAGCTCAGTGTCAGAAATCTTCCGTTCCAAACACGGCTCGAGAGATATCTTGATCCATGTATGTACGGGAAAAACAAAGTTCTTTTTTTTTTAAAAGCATAGGAGGATATTCTGCTCGATATGCCATCTTCAGGCGCAGCTCGTATCTGGAAAAGGAGAGATAACGTGGGATAAAGCAGCCGTCAAGTGTCGGGAAACTTAAAGAGTCAAATGGGCGGGGGATTATGACAACTATATCAACTATATACACAGTGAAGATAGGCACAAAAGATGATCCAGATAGTACACAAAAAGCTTCTCATGACAATCATCATAGCAGCAAATATTTGTAGGCTTATGAGCATTGCATACGTAAATCAAGAAACATCAAAATTTTGACACCACTTATCACTCGTAGTCCACTTCTACTATTCAGTGAATGAATGATATTCAAAATTTGAGACTCATTCATATGTGACCTATTATTAGAAAACAAATTTAAATACATCTTTTAATAATCTGCTATTCTCCCTGCAAAAATAGATTAGTAACACATATCAGATGCAAATAGTACCTTTGTAGAAGAACATAATTGGTAACCACCCTTTATTGCTCCAAGAGGTAGGTTTTCAGCAGAACTATGAACGGGAGCTAGCAATCCGGACCGTACGGAAGAGGTTCCTGAGACACAGCATGGAAGAGTAACAATATTAAGTGCAAGAGATTCGGCCACTTTTGTTCAATTGGATTTCAACAAAATTTCCAAAATGACTGCATAGAAGAAATCTAGTGAAAAATTGTGTGAAAATTCAACTAACAAGTGCAAGCTTGAAAACTCAAGAAAAAAAAGATCGACAATTTGACAGTTCCAGTTCATTGTTAATACAAAATCAAAAGAAAATTTGAAAGACATGGAAGGTATTACATGTGATACACAAAAAAGAAAGCCAAAATTATGAAGCTTAGATGAAAAATTGATTGAAAGTAAAGCCAAGTTCTACCTCCAACTCAATCAACATTATATGCCTATGAATGATCCTTATCAGACGGTAGTGAGGCACAACCAAGAAAAGAAGGAAGGAGGAAAAGCTTAAAGGAGATAGCGAGAGGCAGAAAGAGAGAAAGAGAGGAAAAAATTATATGAAAAAGATGCACAGTTCACCTCGAAAAAGGGGCGGAGGGAGGGGGGGGGCGCCTAGGCCATGGCCCCACCCAGGCCAATGAAAAAAAAAAACTTTTACATTGAAAAAAATATTATTTTTTAATCACTCTATGTATTTTTTGGATTTAAATTCAGTTTGGTCCTACTCGAATCCAGAGGTTGAACTGTTCTGACTCCGCCCCTACCTCGAAGTCATTCTCGTTAGTTCTTGCATTACCAAATGCCTGTAACATGGAATTTGACTGTGAATAAATATCTTTAAGTTAATTAATAAAAGCAGAAATCGTATGTTCAACTAGTGCAATACTCATAATATAAGAAGACTTAGTCTGACCTACAATTTGCTGCTCAATTATACCATCATGGCCAACCGCATGACCACCCACTTTTGCAGCCTCTGTTTTTCCTATCCGACTTTCTCCACTAACTAACGTTGATCGACTTTTTCCTTAAATATATATATATATATATATATATATATATATATATATATATATATGTGTGTGTGTGTGTGTGTGTGTGTGTGTGTGTGTGTGTGTAGAGAAAGTGGTAAGAACATGCCACCTGGGTCAGAGATGAAAACCAAACCTTTGATTTTGATTTAAAAAACTATTTAAGTAAAATATAAATATCTTAATATGTTTTTAAAGACTATTTTGATATAAAACATGCTTTTATTCAAGTTATTTTAATGAAAAACATTGATTTTTTTATTATCAGGTCATGGGGGTCATTCATATTTTTCTTATTATAAAAACACCATTAAAGTCTAACAAATGATCAACTTAGCACATGTTTTGCATCAAGTCATTCTTCACATCATATCAATAAGGTTAGATTGCAAAAAGAAAAAAAATTTAAAAATCAAAATCAAAGGGCCTAGTTTTTATCCTGACCTAGGGGTCTCGTTTTCACCACTTTCTCTATATGTGTATCTGTGGGTGTGTACTCTATTATCTCTCTAAATCGAACAGGCAAATTTTTCTATGCACAAATAATAACCATTTTTTTAGGAAAGAAACTGTTTTCTAAACGTAGAAATTCATGATAACCTATTAGCACCTACAACTTCTGCTCCACATCATTTTCAGTCACGAAAACCAAGTGTATCGAAGTTAACCATCTTAGCATGTCGGTGAGCGTAAAAAATTCAAAGGATGTCTTTCACTCGTATGCATATAGGGATCTACACCTGTATCATTCAAAATTAATTTTAAGTATCAGCATTAATCATGATGAGTTCACCTTATGAATGTTCTGTTCAGTGCTAACATGCATCACATGTTGCAATTTCATGCATTTTCTTTGTAAAGTGACAATTGAACTATGGTCTTTGGATACTAAGATCTACAGGTCACCTGAGATACTGGAGGGTTTGGCATAAGGGAAATGGAACTGATGGAATATCTGAAACCTAATTACACATGCACAAGAGTAAGGTTGCTAGAATTCATTAACCTAAAGTATAGAATAGAGATGTATGTGCGCTCGAGTGAAAAAGAGTGAGAGGTGGCGATAAGGATCAGCCAACATACAACCACAAAAGAGTTTTATTCAAAAATAATCACTTAATACTAGGTAAGTGACAATGGGCTCATCAACTTTTCTTACTTTAGCATAAATTTGTTTTTATCCAGGATTTGTTCAATGTAATGCTAAAGATCTCAAGCTCAAGTAAATATTCCATGAGAATGTGCCAAACAGTTACTTTGCTACTTCCCAAATCTATTGGGATCTATTCCAATGTGTTAAAAACAAAGGGAGTTTTGGAAAATAAAGCATTACACAACTCTTTAGACATCACATTATAGATTAACCAATAAAAAACTAAGAATTGCAGTAAAAAGAATATTATTACACCTTAAAACACATGTTCATGATAGACTAGACCTCACTACCACTGGAAGGTTTCAAAAGGACTAAGAAGGAGATTTGATGCTTCTATACGTCCTTGTCATAATTTACTTCAGCATGCTCTCTGTCAATCCAAAGAACATGTCCTTCACATCCTTTGAGTCTGCAGTGTTCACAAATGCATCAAAAAATCAAATAATAGAAACTATATTATTGTTAAAACATGTTTAATTACAAAGAGAAACCTGCTTAAGCTCTTACAGAGAGTGGTACATGCGCAATTTAAAATCTGACTGCTTTCTTAACACATTTCTCAAGAAGGCCTCTACTTTATGAACCCACTGTAGATGCAGGGCCATCAATGCTCATCTAAAGAAGCCCAAAGAACTCACTATGGATAGATCATTGAAACGAGCTCTGGGCGCCACATCTTCCTTCCATATGGGACTTGGCCATCATAGAATACAAGAACAGTCATTAATAAAAAGCGTCATCCTCAAAGAATTCTCTAAGATATATATGGAAAAGATTAACGACAATGATAAGAAGTACCTACTGAGAAAGAACGGAAGCAATTGAGAGAGAGAGAGAGAGAGAGAGAGAGAGAGAGAGAGAGACCAATTTACGTGGTTCGGTGAGAAGCACCTACGTTCACGAGGGTTTCTTCCACACTGTTGGTGGAGAGGTTCCTTTCATTTTGTATAGCATTACACCTCACGTCTCTCCTTAATTTTAGGAGAGATTACATTGCTCTTGTGAGCTGTATAGATATTAACATTTTGTAATTTTCCTTTGTCGTCTTCCTCTTTTGTAACTGTAATTTGATCATCATCTAACGCAATCTCCAGCCTAGTCGAGTCATCTGCAATCTCCAGCCTGGTTGAGTCATCTGCAATCTCCAGCCTGGTTGAGTCATCCTCTGCTTTATTGTCAAATTGATTTCTTCCTTGATTATTGCATTTATCCATAACTGTCGCTGGATTTGTTTGGGCGTTATCCGTAACTGTATGGCTGTATTTCCTTGGGCGTCATCTTTTCCTGTAACTAACGCAATCTTCAATTGGATCGTGGGTGAGTTGTTCCTTCTTTTGTTATCACCTGTTACAGTTTCATCCCCCCTCAAATTGGGCGGGGCTCTAGTTAGGCTCAGTTTGTTGCGAAGAGAATAAAAAGGATGACTTGAGAGGGCCTTGGTGAAAATGTCAGCAAGTTGTTGAGATGAAGGTACAAATTGTGTTGTAAGTTGACCAAGTGTGATCTTCTCTCGAACAAAGTGATAAGCTAATTTGACATGTTTCATACGGGAATGAAAAACCGGTTTAATAGAAACATGGAGAGCAGACATATTATCGCAGTATAGAATTGGAGCATGAGCCAAGTATAGGACAAGATCAAGCTACGGTGGGTTGCTTCTTTGCAATCCAAGAGATGCAATTTGTACCGTTGAATGTACAATAACCAGTAGTAGAGCGTCGAGTAGTGTGACAACCGGCCCAATCAGAATCAGAGAAGGCATCCTAAAATCACTTTGAGGAGATAACATACACCCATCGGAAATCGTTCCATGAATGTAACGAAGTATACGTTTTACAACCTGAAAGTTACTATTTGTTGGTGTCTGCATATACTGACTGATATAATTAACATTGAATGATATGTCTGGCCTGGTGAAGGTCAAATATTGTAGCCCTCCAACGAGATTTCCAAATAACGTGGGATCGACGAAGGGCGCGTCATCAAGAGGAGGACGATAATGTTCAACCAATGGTGTAATGGCATTTTTACAACCAAGCAACTTTGCACATTCAAGTAGACTGAAAGCATAATGCCTTTGATTTAAGAAAAGTCCAGATTTGGTTTTTACAACTTCCACGCCTAAAAAGTGATGCAGATAACTGAGATCTTTCATGGCGAATTCAATACTAAATTCTTGGACAAACTGCTGAAAATACTACTCCCAGTGAGTATGATACCATCAACATCAAGAAGGAGAAAGAGAGTACCTCGAGCTTCTCGATAAACAAACAGGGAAGAGTCAGATATACTGGGATAGAACCCCTTGGTTAACAGGAATGAGCCAAATTGATCGTACCAAGCGCGAGGAGCCTGGCAAAGACCATACAAAGCCCGGTGAAGTTGACATACATGTGTTGGCTTGGAAGGGTTTATAAAGCCCGGTGGCTGCTCAATGAAAATAGTTTGATCTAAGTTACCATGAAGAAAGGCATTTTTGACGTCAAGTTGTTTGATGTCCCAACCATTGGTCAAGGCAATAGTGAGAACAATACGAATGGTAGTTGGTTTGATGACGGAAGAAGATGCTTCCAAAAAGTCAATGTCGGGTATTTGATTGAAACCACGTGCTACAAGTCTAGCCTTGAGACGTTCTAGTGTGCCATCACTTTTCAGTTTGGTTTTGAAAACCCAACGAGTGCTTACCACGTTCATATTCGGTGCCTAGAAACTAGAGTCCAAGTGTGGCAATGGTCAAGGGCATGGAGTTCTTCCTTCATTGCTGCCACCCATCCATCATGCATTAAGGCCTCCTTCACTGTTTTAGGTTCTAAAGGAATACTCACAGTGAGAAAATAGAGAGGATTGGGCTTGGTAATGCCAGCTTTTGCTCGAGTGACCATGGCATGAGAATTTGATAATTGGGAATCGTGAGTTGAGGCTGTAGGAGTACCACTTGATGGTATATTGATATTTGGTGAGGCTGCTGTAGTAGGGTGAAGATCCTCGTGAAAGTCCATGAAAGGAGAAGCTAGCTCGGTGTGCACGTCTGATTCGTGAGGAACCGAAGTGGCAATAGTAGCCGGTGATGATTCTTGTGTTGGGAGCTCTTCATGATGCATACATGTAGATGAAGTTTCATAGTTATCATGAGGGCCAGCTGGATCACGGGTGGTAAGAGGAGGCTTGGTCCAATCATTAAAAGTGGCAGGTTGCAGCTGGTGCTCAACTCTTGAAAATAATATTTCGGGTTTATGAAACGGGAAGCAAGCTTCATCAAAAACCACATGCCGTAAAATATATACACGTCCAGTAGGAGGTCCAATAGAATGATATAAACACTGGTAGCCTTTATGAATAGAGCTATACCCCAAAAAGACACATGGTAGTGACCTTGGTTCAAATTTATTCCTTGCATAATCTCTTAAATACGGAAAGCATCGACTTCCAAATATGCGAAGACATGCATAATCTGGCTTCTTTCCAAAGACACATTCAAATGGCGATTTCATTTGTAAAGTGGGAGTAGGCAACCGATTAATCAACCATGCAGCAGTTAGAAAAGCATCAACCCAATATTTCATAGGTATATAAGCATCAAATAGCATAGTGAGGCCTAATTCAACGATAGACCGATGATGTCCTTCAGCCAAACCGTTTTGTGGTGGTGTTTTGAGGCATGCCTTGATGTGTTGATTGTCATTATGTTTCAAATAATGTGCTAAAACCTGACTGTTGAATTCACCTCCTTCATCGGTTTGAAAAAATTTTAACTTTGTCTCAAACTGTCGTTCAACTAATTTATGAAAATCCATAAATACTTGACAAAGTTCAGATTTGTGCCGAAGAGGATATAACCAAATAAATTGTGTAGCCTCATCAACAAATATAGCATAAAATCGAAATTGTTGTGTCGAAGTGATGGGGGTTGGTCCCCATAAATCACAATGAATTCGCTCAAGAAAAATGTGAGAATGATCCTCTATTGAAAGAAAAAGAAGTCGACACATCTTTGCAACTTGACAACTAGAACAAATTGACAGTCTTGATTGAGGTCCACTCACTTAAATATTATTTTTGCTAACAAGAAAATCAACTATCTGTTAATGAGGATTACCCAAACATCGATGTCATGTCTCTTTATTGATTGATCGAAATCTATTGGAGAAGAAGGTTGTATGCTGCCGGTCCTTAGTTTCTTGGAATGCATAGAGATCTCCAGTTCTACTGCCCGACGCTATTAATCGATTGTTCCTCTTGTCCTTAACAAAAAACCCGTCAGCAGAAAATTAAAAAATATATGGATATTCCGATGTTAACTGGCTGACTGAAACTAGATTTTTCTTAATTTGAGGCACAACAAGAACATTGTTAAGAGCAAGACATCTTTCCCCATTTTGAATGGCCGTATAACCAATATGAGTAATATTTAGTTTTTCACCATTTCCCACCATAATTTGATCGCTACCATGGTACTTGGTAAAGTTTGTGAGATTACCTTGATCGGACGTTATATGAGTGGACGCTCCCGTATCCGGAAACCACTTGTCATCGTGTCTGTTGGCTATCTTCATAGCTGCCAATGCATGTGGTACCTCCTGGGCTTGAAAGGCGTGATTGAACCGATGCCAACAATTTGCAGATTGTGATTCACTTTATGGCAGATTTGACAACGAACACCTTTGTCCTTGCTTTGGTTTTCTCCTCGTCCGCCATTCTTGGTTTGATTTGGTGAAGTTTGTCCTCCAGTTTGTGCCGCCTGTGTGAACTCTCGGCCCTTGGGATTAAAAAACTGATTTTTGTTTGGTTTAAACTTATGGTGACTAGTATCTTCATGATACATACTTCGCATAGTTTCATGACTCTGAAGTAGAGCTACGACATCTATATAAGATGGTGTTGGAGGTTTCATTATAGTGGTGGTAAACGATTCATATTCTTGTCACAATCCACTAAGGAGCCAAAAGACTTTGGAATGATCATCTATTGGTTTGCCTATAGCCGCAAGCTCATCACATATTTTCTTGAAACCATAGGTATAGTCCGAAATAGCTAGGCTTCTTTTCTTATATGTCTGGAGTTTTTGCATAAGCAAATGTTCCCTCTCTTGACATTTATGAGAGAAGTGTGTCATAAGAGTGTTCCATACCTCTTTAGACGTCTGAGGCCCAATTATTGTGCCCATAACCTCTTCTGCAAGAGTGCTGGTGATCCATCCACGCAATAGACGATCTGATTTTTGCCATGCTTGATAGGCTGGATTTATACATTCCTCCACCATGCCATCTTCCTTGACATGCTTGATCGTGGGTTCAGGCGCAGCCACCTCTCCTTCGATGAACTCAATCATGTCTTGGCTCTCAATGAGGCCAAGCAGTTGAGTTTTCCATATCAGAAAGTTTGTTTGGTTCAACTTAATGGTCACAAAATTTGCAAAATTTAAGTTGTAAGGATACGGGTAAGGATGGAGAATGGTTGAAGTAGCCATAGACGAAGACTGAAAGGCTGAATTTTTTTTTTTTAAAAAAAAAGAAAAAACTTCACGGCTCAAAACCTGGTGTGCTATGGCGGTGATCAGTAGTAGAGACACTCGCAGAGATTTTTTTTTTTTTTTAAAATCGTTGACAGCTCGGTTTGCTCCAAAACTCGAACAAAATGTTGTCAGTTGGGTGAGGAATGGACGCCCCAACCTGGTGTGTTCAGGTCTGCTCCCAAGAAGGATTGCGTGAGGTAGAACTCTTGCCTGAAGCCGCAGTCACTTCTTGATGAAGAACAGAGAGATCCGATAGCAGGTCTCGACTCTCCTTCAACAGAACAATTGTCGTAGCACTGAATTAATTATCGTCCAGTGCCACCAATTGCTGCTCTGATAACATGAGAAAGAACAGAAGCAATTGAGAGAGAGAGACCAATTTCCGTGGTTCGGTGAGAAGCACCTACGTCCACGAGGGTTTCTTCCACACTGTTGGTGGAGAGGTTTCTTTCAGCTTTTATAGCATTACACCTCACGTCTCTCCTTAATTTTAGGAGAGATTACATTGCTCTTGTGAGTTGTACAGATATTAACATTTTGTAATTTTCCTTTGTCGTCTTCCTCTTTTGTAATTGTAATTTGATCATCATCTAACGCAATCTCCAGCCTGGTCGAGTCATCTGCAATCTCCAGCCTCGTTGAGTCATCCACAATCTTCAGCCTGGTCGAGTCATCCTCTGCTTTATTGTCAAGTTGATTTCTTCCTATTGCATTTATCCATAACTGTCGCTGGATTTGTTTGGGAGTTATCCGTAACTATGGCTGTATTTCCTTGGGCGTCATCTTTTCCTAACTGATGCAATCTTCAATTGGATTGTGGGTGAGTTGTTCCTTATTTTGTTATCACCTTTTACGGTTTCACCTACGTACATTAGAATCCAAACTGAGATTCAGACAAGGACATCAATGTATAACCGAACCCCCTTTATCCAACACCCCCATTTAACAAAAACAGGCAGAAACTAATCATACTAATCTGCATTAAGAAAAAGACAGAAAGTTTCCTTAAAATTTATTACGAATGCAGAAAAAACTAGCTCAATATATCAGGACATATTTGGATCTAAAAGCAGTCTAGGCAGGAAGGGAAAACATTGTTATAGATGTATTCCCAAAAAAAAAATGTTTAAGAACATAATAACCAGCCAAAAACAACTCTCAAAGCTAACACAAATGCTCCCAAACTAAAACAATATGTGTCCGATAATTTCACAGCTAATGGCAGCTTTCAACAACTATAAAACAGCCCAACCAACTAGTTTGATAGTCGGACATGCACAAAACTGCTGAAAATCAAAATCATAGGGCTGCGAGCATAATATCGAGCTTCCAACACAAATGTTGCAGCAATATATATCAAAATATATGCCAAATAATGCAGAAAATAAGAGACACCAATTTACATGTAAAAACTCTCAATAATGGGGTAAAAAACCACGAGCAAGAGAGAGTTTCTGTATATCAAAAAAGGGAGTCAAATACACCAGCAGCAATATCCCTTCTGTTTTAAGAAAAACAGTGAACTCAAGAGAACAATAACAATCTCTTATACGAATGAAAGAAAGAGCCCCAAAGAAACAAGAAAGAAATCACCCAACGAAGCCTCCATTCATTTTCTCTTTCTTCTTTGTCTTTCTTCTCTCTTCTTGGCGTGTCGATCAACCCATGCAACCTTGCTGCAATTTCTCTTTCTTCTCTTCCTTGTGTTCCTCTTCTCATTTTTCTCTTGCTGCGAGCAACCACAAGAGGAGACCTCTTTTCTTTTTCCCCAAAAGAAAAACACGAGAGAGAGAGCGAGGGACGTGAGAGAAAGCTGGGGGCACCATCGAGTGCGCTCTCCTTTTCCTCCGCCTATCACTTAAGTGACGGGTCGGGTCGAGTCCTCTCTTGAGGTTGGACTCGACCCAACAAACTCTCCCTCCAGCCTCAAGAGAGGGATCATACCTGCAAAATGAAAAAAATTAATACACTTCCTTAAAGACAGACATCCCAACTAAGTCTCTACACATGTCATATTTTTCTTTGGGTAGAGACTTCGTCATTATATCTGCAGGATTTTTCTTTGTATGTATCTTCTCTAACTGAATCAATTTTTGTTCAAGCACACCACAAATCCAATGATATCTAACATGAATGTGCTTGGTCCTTGAGTGGAACGCTGAATTCTTCGCCAAGTGTATAGCACATTGGCTATCACAATGCAACACATTGGTTTTCTGGCTAAGGCTTATATCATGAAGAAAACTCTTCATCTATAACAACTTTTTACAAGCTTCAGTTGCTGCAATATATTATGTCTCTGTAGTGGAAAGAGCAACACACTTCAGCAACCTAGACTGCCATGATAGAGCTTTCCCTATAAAAGTAAAGACAGAACCAGAAAGAGATTTCCTAGAGTTCAAGTCACCTGTCATGTCTGCATCAACAAATCATTGTATCTCTAGGTTAGATTCACCAAAACATAAACAATGATTGGAAGTATTTTTAAGATACCTTAAGATTCACTTCACTGCTGCTCCAATGTTCTTTGCCTGGATTTGACAAGAACCTGCTAACTACACCAACTGCATAAGCCAAGTCTGGGCGTGTGCAAATCATAGCATACATGAGATTCTCTACTGCTGAAGCATATGGTACATTCTCCATTCTTTCTTTCTCATCTACTGAGGATGGACACTGTTCATTTTCTAATTTAAAATGTGTTGCTAAAGGTGTACCTATTGTTTTGGCATCTTTCATGCTAAACTTGCTAAGCACATTTTCAATGTATTTCTCTTGTGATAACCACAACTTCTTGGTCTTTCTATCACGAATAATTCTCATGCCTAACAACTATTGTACTGGCCCCAAGTCTTTCATATCAAAGAACTTGCTGATGTCCTTCTTTAATTGACTAATCAATTGACAGTCATGTCCAACAATAAGCATGTCATCTACATATAACAACAAGATAATGAAGTTACATGATGAAAAAAATTTCTGATGTAGACACAATGATCTACGACTGACCTGCGATACTTTTGATTTATCATAAATGCATCAAATTTCGTGTACCACTGTCTAGGTGTTTGTTTGAGTCCATACAAGTTCTTCTTTAACTTACAAACCATGTGTTTCTTCCTGGCAACCACAAAACCTTCTGGTTGTGTCATGTAGATTTCTTTCTCTAGATCTCTATAAAGAAAAACAGTTTTTGCGGTTAACTGCTCTAACTCCAAGTCTAAACAAGCCACCAAACCAAGTTTGACCCTGATAGATGACATTTTAACCACAAGAGAAAAAATTTCATCAAAATCAATACTTTTTTCCTGCTTGAAACCTTTCACCACTAACCGAGCTTTGTATCTCAACTTGCATTGGCCTTCATTTTTAAGCTTGTAGACTCACTTGTTTTGCAACACTTTCTTACCTTTTGGTAGTTATACCAAATCAGAAGTGTGATTCTTATACAAAGAATTAATCTTTTTCTGCATAACTTTAATTCATTCATCGTTATGCACATCATTTAGCACATTTACCTAGGATTCTGGCTCTCCACTATCTGTAAATATAATATATTTATTAGTAGAATATCTAGTAAATGGAATACGCGTTCTTTTACCTCTCTCAAATTGCTCTTCAATTGGTTCTGACTGAGGAGGAAGCTCTCTCTCCAACTCATGCTCATAATCAATTTGAGTCTCCATAGAACTGTCATCTGTATGCTGCTCATCTGCCTCTATTTCCTTTTCATCTACATTTTCATCAATCTCACCATGCTCAGATGAAAATTCCTTAGGTTCTACATAAGTTGGCTCATGAACACAACTAGCATTCACACCTGACTGTTTGTCACCCATGACATCTTCAATCGTCGGATCCTCTCTAAAGCATGACTCCGGTAGATTTTGTCATTCTTTGGATCTCATAACCTGTAACCAAATTCATCATCTGTATAACTAAAAAATATTAGAGGAATAGCTCTAACATTTAGTTTGGTTCTATGTTCTTTAGGTACATGCATAAAAGCTTTGCAACCAAAAACTCTGAGGTGATCTTACTTAACCTCTTCATCTGACCAAACTCTCTGTGGAATATCTCCATGTAGAGGCACAGAAGGAGGCCTGTTTATTAAATAAACAGCAGTGCGCATTGCCTCTGCCCAAAAATACTTAGGCAACTTAGAGCTAGATAGCAAACTTCTGACTCTCTCAATTATAGTTATATTCATCATTTATGCAACTCCATTATGTTGTAGAATATAGGGAATTGTCTTTTCATGTCTAATACTATGCTTTAGACAATACTCACGTAAATAAGATGTTATGTACTTACCACCATTATCTGTACGCAATCTCTTCATCTTTTTATATGTCGCACGCTCAACCGCTGCATGAAAAGTCATGAAGATACTACTTACCTCACTTTTGCTTTTCATTGTAAAGACCCACATCTTCCTAGATACATCATCAATAAATGTAATAAAATAGGATGTTCTACATTTTGATCACATTTATAGGTCCACATATATCTTAATAAACTAAATCTAATAAATCTTTAGCTTTTGAAGAGGGTTTTTTCTGGAAAGATACTGTATGCAACTTACCAACCAAGCAATGATCACAACGAGAAAACTGTGCACCATCTGCCATTGGTAAGAACTTCTTCTTGGTGAGAAAATCAGTTCCTCTTTGACTCATATGACCTAACCTCTTATGCCACAAATCCGACGAAGTACCACTAGTAACTGTATTTACCTCCACAGTACTGATTCGAGACTTCATACCATACAAAGAGCCAAATCTGCTACCTCTAGCCAACACTAGTGCGCCCTTTGTCAGTTTCCAACTTGTCTAACTAAATGAAGTACAATGTCCATCTTCACTTAGTTTTCCTGCAGAAATCAGATTGGTTCTAAGATCTAGAACATGTCTCACATCTTTCAATGTCAATTTGCATCATGTGCTCATCTCAATGCAAACATCTCATATCTCAATAATCTTTGAAGTGTCACTATTGCCCATGTGAACTACTTCAAGATCACCTACTCTATAGGATAAGAACAACTCTCTACATGGTGTGGTATGATACGATGCCTCAGTATCTAAAATCTATGTAGAATCACCATTCTGAACTATAAGACAATCATTTTCTTCAGATAAAAATAACAGTACATCATCATCTAAAGCAACTGCAGTGTACTCTTTTGGCTTCACATTCTCTTGACTCTTCTTTTTCTGTTTTTTTTTCTTATTTTTGTTTCTTGCAATCAATCTTCTTATGACCTATAATACCACAGTGAAAGCATTTACCTGTCATCTTGGGCCTTCATTTAGACTTAGATTTTGATCTGTCATGCCATTTGTTACGGTTCTTTTGTCTGTCCCGGTCTCCCATCACTAGCACTTGTGAGCAAGTAATACCAAGAGACTTTCTCTTTGTCTTTTCATTTAGAATGTTGTTGGTTACATGCTTCATCATTAGCACACCATCTAGAACGGAGTTGCTCAAAGAAACAACTAAAGTCTCCCAACTATCGGAAAGAGAACTAAGTAATAAGAGTGTCTGTAACTTATCATCTAATATCATTTTCATGGCTGACAACTGATTGATTTTGCTCTGCACTTCATTCAAATGTTCTGACACTGGTTTTTCCTCTCTAAGTTTTAGATTTACCAATTGCCTAATCAAAAAAGCCTTGTTCCCAACTGTTTTCCTCTCGTAATGATTATGCAACTTCTGTCATAATGACTTTGCGCTCGTCTCTGTAAATACCAAATGAAAAACACAGTCATCTAACCATTGCCTAATGGTGCCATTGGTTTTTCTGTCTAATAACTTTCATTTTTCATCTCTCACATTTGTTGGCTTCTGATTTTCAATGGGTGCGTACAAATCTTTAAGTAAATCCTCCATTTTGACTTTCTATATAGTTCAATTGTTCCCATTTAGAGAGACCATCTTAGTGGGGGTCGACCTCTTCCTTCAATAAAAATGCACACAACCAACCTGGCTCTGATACCACTTTGTTATAGATGTATTCCCCCAAAAAGAATGTTTAAGAAGATAATAACCAGCCAAAAGCAACTCACAAAAAAGCTAACGCAAACGCTCCCAAACTTCAAAAATAAATGTGTCCAATAATTTCGCAGCTAATGGCAGCTTTCAACAACAATAAAACAGCCAACTAATTTGATAGTCGGACATGCAAAAAACTGCTAAAAAAAATCACAGGGTTGCGAGCATAATATCGAGTTTCCAACACGATTGGTGTAGCGATATATATCAAAATATATGTTAAATAATATAGAAAATAAAAGACACCAATTTACGTGGAAAAAGCCTCAATAATGGAGTAAAAAACCACGGGCAAGAAAGACTTTTTATATATCAAGAAAGGGAGCCAAATACACCAGCAGCAATATCCCAACTATTTTAAGAAAAACAGTGAACTCAAGAGAACAATAACACTCTTTTATACGAATGAAAGAAAGAGCCTCAAAGAAACAAGAAAGAAATCACCCAACGAAGCCTCCCTTCATTTCCTCTTTCTTCTTTGTCTTTCCTCTCTCTTCTTGGCGTGCCGAACAACCCACGCAACCTTGCTACAATTTCTCCTTCTTCTCTTCCTTGTCTTCTTCTTCTCCTTCTTCTCTTGTTGTGAGCAGCCACAAGAGGAGACCTCTTTTCTTTTTCCCCAAAAGAAAGACGTGAGAGAGAGAGAGAGAGACATGAGAGAGAGATGGGGGCACCATCGGGTGCCCTCCCCTTTTCCTCCGCCCATCACCTAAGTGACGGGTCGGGTGGGGTCCTCTCTTGAGGTTGGACCCAACCCAACAAACTTGTGCTTGTGACTTAGAATTTTGTTTGGAATAAATCGTTCTCCAAACACTGATCGGAGACATTGATCTTTAGAATGAATGCCAAAGGCATGAATTTCTTTTGAAACAAGAATGATGTTGTCCAAGCCTTTATTCTGGTTGAAACATGGTTCATTGACAATGCACTATCTAGATTGAGGTGAGGATCGACATTTTGGAAGAAACACTCCCTGGATTTGAGTTCGCAAACCTGAGCATGCACCTTAGGTTTGAGAAGCAGCCAACAAGTCGCCTTGACCTTGTATAATTTGCCTTGTTGTTGTCTTCTTGATGGCTCTTGTATTGGTTGATCGGTCTAGGCCTCACCCTCAAACCCTCCATGTCAAAACCCTCTCTATCTATATATCAAGGTTCCCTCCTCGAAGTCTCTAGCAAAATACAATTCTCTCTCTCCCTGTTGAGAAAGGACCGCACCATGAAGGATTTGGACCCCGATATATTCACCATGGCCGAAAGCTTGGGCAGCGGCCATGCGAATGGCTACTCTTGTTGTAGTGTATGTTTCCGGTTGTAGTCCTTCTGATTCACAAAAACAAAAGTTGGAGTTCTATGCATGAAGGAGCTCTATACATTAAAAAAGGAGGCTGACAAAAAAAAAATTCATCCTAGCCACAATTAGAATTTTATTTGGGCACACATATTGATGATATATCTTTGTGTGGTTTTGGATGCTTTCATGTGTTTATTTCATATGGGTTTTATTTTGGATAATATTGTATTTGGATCCATGCTGATCATATGATATGACCTTTACATCCTTTTGACTTTTGGATTTAGATTTGGCTCACTTGAGATCCAGATGCTGTTGAGTTTGGATTCTCAGGTTTGGACTGACTTGTTTAGCTCATTTGAAGATCTATATCTTATAAATATAGGATCCAAACATGTTACAATACTTAATGGTTTCTTAGGGATCTAATATGTTCTAGATGTGTTTATGGAATCATGCTTAAAATGTCATAATATTGATGTTGTTTAGATGAGTAAGAGAACCTTCTTGAACATGGTAAGATCTATGGAATGCCTTTGCCCAAAGTTTTTGGTTGAGATTGTCTTTATTGGTACATATATTCAAAATTTAATGCTAGTTGCTCCGTATGTTATGGATTTCTGTGAAACTAGATGTGGTCCAAAATTTGATAAGTTGGATAAAGTGATTAAGAATTGGGTACTCAAAATAGATGTAAATAATCTGAATTATTACATAAAACTATGACATTTCTTGAATGTAGAGATGTGAAGTTCTATAAAGAACTCAATTCCACTGATCATATTGATGTTTGAATTTGATCTGTTGGATGTTTTGATGAACAGCTTGGCAATGAATCAACTGCAGATTAGTTTGCAATGAACCAGCTAAAGTCCAACAGTGAATTTAGTAATCATGTTGATCAGTTTGATTTGGTAGATGATTTTCATACAGATAGGTTGGTAATGAAGCAGCTATGGATCAGGCAATAATCTTTATAAACATATTAAGATGTTTATATTTTATTTAAAATAATTTTTTAAATCAAAATCAAAGGTCTGGTTTTTATCTCTGACCTAGGTGTCAGGTTTTTACCACCTTCTGTACACACACACACACACACACACACACACACACACACACATATATATATATATATATATATATATATATATATATATATATATATATATATATATATATATATATATATATATATATATATATATATTTAAGGAAAAAGTCGATCAACGTTAGTTAGTGGAGAAAGTCGGATAGGAAAAACAGAGGCTGCAAAAGTGGGTGGTCATGCGGTTGGCCATGACGGTATAATTGAGCAGCAAATTCTAGGTCAGACTAATTTTCTCTTCTTATATTATGAGTATTGCACTAGTTGAACATACGATTGTTGCTTTTATTAATTAACTTAAAGATATTTATTCACAGTCAAATTCCCTGTTACAGGCATTTGGTAATGCAAGAACTAACGAGAATGACTTCGGGGTGAACTGTGCATCTTTTTCATATAATTTTTTCCGCTCTTTCTCTCTTTCTGCCTCTCGCTCTCTCCTTTAAGCTTTTCCTCCTTTCTTCTTTTCTTGGTTGTGCCTCACTACCGTCTGATAAGGGTCATTCATAGGCATATAATGTTGATTGAGTTGGAGGTAGAACTTGGCGTTCCTTTCAATCAATTTTTCATCTAAGCTTCATAATTTTGGCTTTCTTTTTTGTGTATTATATGTAATACCTTCCATGTCTTTCAAATTTTCTTTTGATTTTGCATTAACTTTGAACTGGAACTGTCAAATTGTCGATCTTTTTTTTTCTTGAGTTTTCATGCTTGCACTTGTTAGTTGAATTTTCACACAATTTTTCATTAAATTCCTTCTATGCAGTCATTTTGGAAATTTTGTTGAAATCCAATTGAACAAAAGTGGCCGAACCTCTTGCACTGAAAACCTATCTCCTGGAGCAATAGCGGGTGGTTACCAATTATGTGCTTCTACAAAGGTACTATTTGCATGTGGTATGTGTTAGCAATCTATTTTTGCAGTGAGAATAGTAGAGTATTAAAAGATGTATTTAAATTTGTTTTCTAATAATAGAAGGTCACATATGAATGAGTCTCAAATTTTGAATATCATTCATTCAGTGAATAGTAGAAGTGGACTACGAGTGATAAGTGGTGTCAAAATTTTGATGTTTCTTGATTTACGTATGCAATGCTCATAAGCCTACAAATATTTGCTGCTATGATGATTGTCATGAGAAGCTTTTTGTGTACTATCTGGATCATCATTTCTGCCTATCTTCCCTGTGTATATAGTTGATATAGTTGTCATAATGCCCGCCCATTTGACTCTTTAAGTTTCCCGACACCCGACGGCTGCTTTATCCCATGTTATCCCTCCTTTTCGAGATACGAGCTGCACCCGGAGATATCGTGCGGAATATCCTCATATTTAAAAAAAAAAGGAACTTTGTTTTTCCCGTACATACGTTGATCAAGATATCTCTCGGGCCGTGTTTGGAACGGAGGATTTCTGACACTGAGCTGTGGCTGAGTGGTGCTTTCGCAACACAAAGAATCTGGTCCTTTGTGTTAGATCAAGATATCTCTCGGGCCGTGTTTGGAACGGAGGATTTCTGACACTGAGCATTGGCTGAGTGGTGCTTTCGCACCACAAAGAATCTACTTATAAAAGGGTTTAGAGCTCCTTTGTTATATTTGCATGTTGTCATAAATATTTGCAATTGATGATAAATATAAATGAAGTTATAAATATTTGCTGGTGATGATAAACATAAATGAAGTTGTCTACTGACTTTTTAGTTAGTGATAAATTTGCATGTTGTGACCTAGATATGAGACCGTTAGATACGTAAACTGACATGATAAGTGATGAATTAAATAAATTAATTTTATAAAACGGTTTATTAACATACAAGATAACAAAATATTTAAAATAGTTCATGAGATGATTGTTATTTTCTTTTTATAAAGTCATGACAAAGGTTAAGCATGTTGTCAATCAGTTAGATGGCTATGTAAATTTCTGAAAAGTTGGAACTTCTTTGATATATTGTCCTTAGATGATAATATTTTGCTGAATAGCAATGAGGGCAAAATGATATGCCTGATTATTGATATTGTTGCTAGCATTTTAATAAAAGGACCTGTAGATGATAATTAGATTTTGCAAGGTATTACTGAATATGTTACGATAGATAAACTAGAATATGGAAAACATTGTAACTAATCATCAATCATATGAATAATTGAGTTATGTTGGGAACCTGAAATTGGAAAGCCGGATAATTTGTTTAAACAAAGCCCACAATAATGGGAGCAAACTTGCATTCTCATGGCCAAGTGGGAGATGTTGGGTTATGGGCATGAATTACGTCTTTAAGTATATAATGAACAAGATGACCTTTGGATGATCAAATACATAAAGAAATGAGAATCCATAGGCTATGAAACGGAAAGAGTGGACAATGAGGCAGGGGCGGAGGGAAGGGGGGGCCCGCCTAGGCCATGGCCCCACCTCAGCCAATGAAAATTCTTTTTTTTACATTGAAAAAATTAATATTTTTTAATTGCATAAGGTATTTTTTGTATTATAATTCGGTTTGGCAGAGAGATGCAATCCAGAGGTCGAACTGTCGGCCCGTCCCTAAAGAAAATCCTGGCTCTGCCCCTGCAATGAGGGGAAACCAAGGGACGTGAATGAAGGGACGTGTAGCAAGAGGTGTGCAAGAAACAGTACATGCCAAGAGTTGGATACCAAGTCGTACATGCCAATGGGTATGGATCTATAGAGAGTAGGACAGATCAGTCCCCTTTAAACAAACCCCTAAAAATCCTAAAAATTACCATTTGGTTTCTATTTTATGCACATTTCTTCTTTTTCGCTGCACATGTTTTTACTCTCCAAGAGCTTCTTCCATGCCTGACGATGAAACGGCACGAAAGTTCAGGAAAAATGGAAGAAGCTCTCTCTCTCTCTCTCTCTCTTTCTTTTCTCTCTCTCTTTCTTTTTTGTGTGTGTGTGTGTGTACAGAGAAGTAATGTGCAATGAGCAGCAAAGGCCCAAAGTTGAGATCCACCATCTCATCTTGGTGCTGTTCTGGCAGCTCGGCCGGGAGACAGTTTACGTTACTACGTACCCAGTTGGCGTCACAACTTCAACGCCAATGTCTTTGCTGCACAGTACAACCTAGGCTTGCCGGCGGCTGTAGTTTACTTCAACTGCCAGAAGGAGGAGTCCGGTTCCGGTGGAAGAAAAGGTCCATAATATAACCAACTTAATTTCTTAAGCAGAAAACTTCGTCCTTCGTGCGCGTTCTTTCAATGCTATGTTAATGCATTTTTTGTTTCAGTTGAGTGCCCTTGGAGATATGGCTTGAATGATTGATTTTCACACGTCCAAGAACTTGGCCTTTCGCTGGCCAAATAATGAAAGTCAAGCTTTTGAGGACTCCAGATTCTTGACCATAACGCTTTATTCTTTTCAGGAATGATAAAGGAAAATGGGGTCAGCTTTTCAGAATGTATATTCCTGAACACACAAAAGAAGATTGTCGACGATGGCATTATTTGGAGGCCCAAGCACACACCGACACAAAGAGAGAGAGGGAGAGAGAGAGAAAGAGATCTGAATGCAGCCGATTTGGAAAATGTAGAGGTGTTGGATATTGTTGGAAAACAAGCAAAGGCAACATAATGAAATCACTCAGAATTTTAATGTGGTTCGGAGTATTGTTCTCCTACTTCCACGACGATGCTCTCTCACCCCATTATCGTTGGGTGAGGTTCCACTAATATATATATAGGTAATTTACATCATTTCAGTCTTGAAAAGATATTTTTTCTTTGATTTACAGATTGAATGATTCATGCGGTGGGATTGCATTTCCTTTGCTGGTTTGGCAGTTCCACTAATATATATATAGGCAATTTTAACTTGGTTTGCGTGAATTGACACACTTTATTGACTACAAAAGAAATATCTGGCCTAGTGATTATGAGATATTGAATGGCCCCAACAGTTTGACGATATAGAGTGGCATTTGAAAAAGGTGTTCCAACTTTTATTAGTGTGGATTTGGCCGGTAGGAGTGTAGAGATAGGCTTGGCACTAGTCACGTTGGTTCTACTCAGAATGTCAATAATATACTTTTGTTGTGAGAGAAGCAAACCTTCTAATGTTGGAATAGCCTGAACACCCAAGAAGTAACGTAAAGATCCAAGATCTTTGAGAGAGAAGGCAGCAGTGAGACGATGCACCAACTGAGTAACTTGATCAGTAGAATTCTCGGTAATAAGAATATCATCAACATAAACCATGACAAAAATTCTAACCTGACCTGTAGTCAAGGTGAACAACGAGTTGTCAGCTTGAGACATTTTAAACCACATATGTAGGAGTGATTGATTGAGACGGTAATACGAAGCTCTTGGGGCTTGCTTAAGGCCATAGATTGCTTTATGAATTTTTGCACACATAACCTGCATGGCATTGATCTACAAATCCTGGAGGCTGAGCCATATATACATCTTTAGTAAGATTCCCATGAAAAAATGCATTATTGACGTCGAGTTGTTTTATGGGTCATCGAAGAGAAGTAGCAAGAGATAAAACCGTGCGTACAGTAGTTGGCTTTACAACAGGACTGAAAATTTCAAAGTAGCTAACGCCTTCAATTTGATCATAGCCTTTGGCGACTAGTCGAGCTTTGTTGCGTTCCAAAGTTCCATCAGCTTTACGTTTAATCTTGAAGATCCATTTGTACCTGATAATAGGAAAAATCCGGTCAAGCGGTACTAGAGTCACGTGCCATTTTGATGAAGAGCTTGCATCTCTCTGCCATAGCCACTTGCCAATGTACAGACTTGAGAGCATGAACATAAGTTCTTGGTTCTTGGTCGGAGTAAGATTGGTTGACAAGAGCAGTGGGAAGCGGGTAGGCTGTTGGAAATGAGGATTTTGGTCTTCTTGTGCCATCTTGTGAGCAGGTGATCCTGCTATGGCTTCGAACTGGGGGCACGGCTGGAGGTGGAGGAATGGTTGAGTCATTAAGTGTGGGGGGTAGAGCTGGAGTAGGAGGTGAGTCATGGGTAGAGGGGATTTGAGATAATGGTGGTGGGTGATTTGAGAGGGAGTTGGTTGTAGTAGGTAGCATAGTTAAAACAATTGGTAGCGGTATGGCGGTACTGTGGGGATCATGAAGTGGTTTTGGTTGTTCATGGAATGGAAAGTCTACTCATTGAACACAATGTTTCAACTGACGATGATTTTGCAATTTTGGAGGTTGTAACAAAGATTACCCTTGTGAACATTTGAGTATCAAAGAAAGGCATGTTTGGAGGACTTAGGTTGAAGCTTGTGTTGACGACAAGGTTGTAAGTTTGGGTATGCGGCACAGCCAAACACTCGCAAGAATTTATAGTTTGGAAGTTTTTGGAATAAAATTCAAACGGGGATTTGCCATTGAGACCTGTTGTAGGAACACGATTCAATACATATGTTGTTGTGCTGAATGCATAAGTCCAGAATTCTGCTGGAACGCCTCCATGTTTAAGAAGAAAAAGACTTGTTTCAACAAGGTCTTGCTTGACCTCTAATTTATCTTTAGTGAAAAATGCTCCACCTTGGAAGTCACGCCTCAAACAGAGAACTCGCAGGAGGTCGCAGGGAACTTCAGAAAACCTGCGGCACTTATAAATTCTATAGCACTTCGAAGGATCATTCAAAAAATCTAAAAATTGGTCCAAAAATACTCGACATGTGCACAAATCCAACACCACCTTGCTCGACCTCTAATTCATCTTCAGTGAAAAACGCTCCACCTTGGAAGTCATGCCTGACTCTTAGAAACGCCCTGTCTGCTGGTTCTTGAGTGTCACAGCAACAGTGGGTCGTTCAAAAATTCATACCTCCTCAACGCCTGGTTCAAAAATTCTGAAATTTTGCAGGAGGAATCCTCAGATCCAAACGGTTCCAACGAGTCCTTGCTTGACCTCTGCCGTTGTTGGAACTGACAGTATCAGAAGAATTTCTGCCGGAGTCAGGCGCTGCAACTCCCTGTCTGTTTTACAGAAACAGGGGACACTTCAAGAAGTTACAGATTATTCATGGAATCAGCAAAAAAATTCGAAACCTTTTCCAGTTAATCTCCAGTGTCTTACCAATCCAGTCAATCCTTGCTCGACTACTAAGGCCTTTCCAGCAACTAGTGTCAGGGATAAAAAGCACTACCTCGTATACTCTATGTTGTTGCTTCTACCACCAAAGAGTGCACCCAAAAATCACACGAAATTGATCAAATCTTGTGTAATCAATGATAGAAATCAACTTCAAGTGAAGATAACATGGAGATAAAAGGGTAAACACAAGATTAATGCACCAAATTGCTGAAAAATACCAAATTCGATGAAAAATGAAGAACCAATCACTGTAGCGGTGGAATGCCCTGTAGCACCGCCGATTTCCGCCAAATCCGTTCGTGGTCGGTTTCTTCTTCAAAACAGTACCACAGCGTTGAAAAATGGTAGGAGAGTACCTTGGGTTTCGACAATTCTACTAGACTGGTCGTCCTTGCCTGATGTCGTCCGATCGACAAGATTTTCACCTTATATCAGGGTCTTATGGTGGATGAGGGCTCTAATACCATGTTGAGAAACAAGCAAAGGCAACAGAATGAAATCACTCCGAATTTTAACGTGGTTCAGGAGTATTGTTCTCCTACATCCACGACGATGCTCTCTCACCCCATGTTCATTGGGTGAGGTTCCACTAATATATATATAGGCAATTTACATCAAATCAGTCTTGAAACATATCTTTCCTTTGATTTACAGATTCAATGATTCATGCGGTGAGATTGCATTTCTTTTGTTGGATTGGCAGTTTCACTCTTCTTATTGCTGTAATCAAGGAGTCGTTGATGGCTTCTTTCCTTAATTTTCTTTCCCTTTTCATCAACGTGATTTTGTCCTCCAGATTGTACGCCCGTTTGCTCTGTCATGCTAAGAGATATAGGATATTTGCTTAAAACTAAATACAATGCAGATCTGAATGCAAATCCAATCAGATATTTACGTATATCTAAATCTAAATCTCACTAGATGTCATTTCTTAAATCTAATTCTGATTCTATTTCTTAATTAGATGATACATCTTTTTCCATATGTGATGTTTTTTGAAATGGTCTGATTAGATATATCGGATCCAAATCGGATAGATTGACATTCCTATATATCACCAGGCCTCAGCATTTTTAAAATTTCTTCTCTAAGAGTTCCCCCGACCACCAAACCTTAACAGGATGACACTTGAAGGGAAGATCAAACAATAAAATAATATAGTTGGGACTTGATCTAGTGTATTTTACTTGACATATATGCTTCAACATTCACATCTTGTTCACTAAAGCAAATCAAACTGTTGGTGCCTGATGTACTTTTAATTACCGCCGCTGAAGGAATCAGCGATGGTATGCTAGCGTCCCACAATGAAACTCATAAATGATGCCCACGTCACAAAAGTATTTGACCAACGATTTTTTCCATGGTCAGATATTCTTTCGGTTTTCAGTGGCGACTTGCTTGATTTATGCCAACACTAATAATTTGTTAATGAATGTAGCTAAAGACATCGTCTCATCAATAATGGGGCCAGTGGCGCGGGCAGCAGGGGCCGGTCCAAAGCACACAAACACATACATAGGGAGAGAAAAAAAAAGGCTTTGGAAAACTAAATTTTATATAAATTAAAATATTCAAAAATGTGACTTTGGCCCTTTAAAACTTTTGGAAAGTATTGGTTGGCCGTTGTGAAAATTTTCAGATAATTTATTTATTGAGTTGCACGGTCATTCGGCACCCTAAAAACAAAATCTTGGCTCCCTTATGCTGCATCTACTCGTCGATGTCGGGGTTGGACAAGAATATTGCCAGCATCTGAGGTACCCATGAGCCATGGGGAGCCGGTGCCTCGTTAATACTGCACACGAGCCGAATCCAGCTAGAGCTCAACTCTAATCAGCTCTGCTCGAACTTGAGTCGTACTACATAGAATAGACTCTCGAGCTCAACTCAAGTATACAGTGTCGAGCTTGAGCTCGACTCATTTAACTCATTTATGTTAACATGTCTCGTGTCTTTTGATTCGCTTAACTCATCGGCTCATTTAACTCATTAACTCATTTAACTAATTCAACTATGATGAACCAGTTTTACATAGTCAGCCTCGAGTTTAAACGAGTCAATGTTCTTGCAACTCGAACTCAACTCATTTAACATTTTGAGTATAGATTCAAACTCAAGCTCGACCCGCTAATAAACAAGTCAAAATAAGTTTTTCAAGTGAGTTTTGAGATGAGTCTGATTTGGCTTGTCTCGTTGTGCAGCCCCACTCATCAGTGTCGCACAAATATCTAGCAACAGAGAAATGTCACTGTCAAAGCAAATATCTTTGCTTGTTGTAGTAATCAGCATTAAGCAGAATTCATTACAAAACAGCAACTCTGTTTGCCCATTAAAATGTTGCGTTGTGCTTGCAAGGTATTCCAATTTGAGGATTTTCTTGAACTGGATGCCACAACTAGGAAGGACATGCATATGTACTATAACATAAAAAGTGCTATTCAGATTCATGGTACTCTATTCATTTGAACCGAATATTCCATACGTGGGTTGGAACAGGATCACATCCAACTCCTCCCTTATTTTTGGAATAACCCATGTTTCTTGATTACTTTTTGTTATATTTGTCCTTACTGCTTACATTTTCGACACTAACAGCGACCCATACCTTGCAAAAAGCCGCCATAACTTTTACTTTTTTACTACCTTTCTTTCATGTCTAGCAAATAGAGCTTCATGCAAGTTTTGGGTGAAAGTGTTGCTGCATTTAGATGAATGTATGACATAAAACTTTCTTATTGCATGCTCAATCTAGTTAATCACTCATTTTCTCATACCGTCCAAGTCTTGATGCAGCTCTGGACTTCAAGAGTATGGAGGAAGGGAGAGAAGCTTCGGCCTCTTCGGGTTATTCCTCCTCCTCCTTTCCTCAGACTGTCTAGCTGGGCCTCTCAAGTCAAAGCAGCTGCTTCAAATTTTCCAGGCTTTTCAGACCCGAATGCCTATTCCTATGTTTCCACTATTCGGTCTTTTCTCATAAGCTGGCATTTTCTTTTACAATCGTCCAAATGCTCACTCTGGTGTCTGGCTCCAATGTGAGCAGTGGCAAAGCTAAATTGTATCTCTAGAGGGGCCAAAAAGGTTTTTCACAAGACCCTATTAGACAGTAAAAAACATTATTTTTCTGAATTGGAGGTAGGAGAGGGGGCCAAGGATGGAGCCAGAATTTTTTTTTCATAAAATGCTAAATATATGATTAACAAATTTTCAATTGACCATGGAGCAGTGACTCAGATCTCTCGTGAGGTTACTTCATATAACTAGACTCAAGTTCACCCAAGTTTTACCACTAAATTCATGTTTTGAATAGTAGACCCCATGAAGCATACGCCCCACAAAGACGCCACCTGCCTTTTGCTTGCCCTGGAGGGCTGCCATGGCCCCTGCCAGCCCTCCTAGCTCTGATATAGACCTGCTCGAACTAGTTGTCTTCTTTGGAAAAATGCCACCTTACTTTAAACTTTGTTAAGAAATATTTTAAGTAAACTGTAACTATCTTTTTCCTTAAAGCCAAAGTTATCAAGTCTAAGAAGGGAAAAAAAGAAAAGGCAACACAATGCCACTGATGTGATGATCGTGTGAGAATATTCTTGCCAACCAATGGGTCATGGTAAAAGAATGAAAACTGACAGCCCCTTGTCCTACTAGAATCCATGTTTTTTCGTGCAGTTTCGCCCTGACTATACCATACTTCATAATATTCTCCACTGCACTTTCAATGGCAAATATGCCACACATATACTACCAACCGTTAAATCATATTCGCCATTGCAAAAGAAAGTCCCCTGTCAACGTCTTTCTCCACTCTTTGCAACAGAGAGCGCACATATGACAGCAAAACAGGGAAAGAACATGTCTTATCAAAATAATGCAGCCAGCGAAGGACCAACATACGTACTGCCTTTCACGTTCACAATTTATTTCGAATCTCATCAACAAACAGACCAGCTGATAGCGTTGGCTGAATTATGGGCCCACCAAAATAAGTTTTAGAAAGGGTTGGCTAACGGTTTGAGGTGAGTGAAATTGGTAGGTGGCCAGTTTTTATTTTAGGGGTACCAATTTCTTGTACTTCATAAAAAGGGTTACTGATGCGCAAACTGAAGTGTGGTAGGAGCCATACCCAAACACACTCATTATACTTCAGGAAAACAGGGTGTTGGGTAGGAGCTTTGGAGCTTCAGCTCTCCATCAAGCTGTGGGTCTCCACCGCTCACTAGGAATGGCAAAGCCAAGTGCATTAATAGAGTACATGTTAATTCGGACATTGAAGAACAATCAAATATGTTAAATCTGACGAACATATGTTTCCTAAAATAGTTGTTCATTTGCTTATTTTCTTAGAAGTTGTTCACAAGCCTGAGTAATATTTTTCTCTCAAAGATGGTTTGCGTTACACCTTTTAGGAGTAAGGCAAAATATCTTGACAAATTAATGGTTTGGTTACATGAAAAAGAAAATGCATTCTTGATCTTTTAAAAAAGTTAAATATTATTGTCTAAAGACTCTAAACTCAATATAAACAATGTTAATGCTTATATATTTATCTATGTTGATGATATTCTTTTGAGGCACTTTTCTCTCTGTATGCTTTTCTCAGATTTTTTTTTCCAGGAAAAAAGCTTGAGGACCATCAAACGCCACCTAAAAGAAATTACAAACTTTGTGTGTCCATGCCCCCAAACTGCACGGAGAAACGTGGATTCTCATTAAGAAAATCCTAATTGAACTGATGAGAATCATGTCATCTGTTGGTGCCTTTTCTTTTGCAACAATTTCCCTTTAGTGGGTCCTCTTTTAGTGCGCTGCACTCACCTCATCTGGGGCCCCGGGCACAGAAAGATGTGGTGGCGGACGCGGTGGCAGAGGCGATGGCGGTGGTGATGGCAGTGGCGGTGGCCTTATATCTCGTAGCAGAGCCAAGGGGGCTGGCAAGGGCCAGTAGAAATTTTGAAATCTAGAGTAAACTCTTGTGAAAAACCTTTTTGGCCCCTCCAGAGAAACAACCGAGCTCGGCCACTGCTTATATTGGAGCCGAACATGAGAATGGCCATTTGGCCTCGTAAAAGAAATTGCCCAGCTTATGAGGAAAGGCCGACTAATGGAAACACCGCCGTGTGAGAGGTCACAGGGATAGCTGTTCGGGCCCAAAAAACCACTGCGCCTTTTGGCTCATAAGCCCAGGAAATTTCAAATAACTGCTTTGATCTTGAGAGAGGATCAGCTGGTCGGTCTGAGGAAAGGAGGGGGAGAGATACCCCTAAGAGGCTGAAGCCTCTCTCCTTTTCCCCCTTCTCCTGAAGTCCAGACCTCGTTCGAGACTTCAACAGTTTGAAAAAAAGAGTGGTTAGCTAGATTGAGCATGCAAGAAGGAGTTTTATACCATTCATTCATCTTGATTGAAGGAGGAGATCTTGAAAGTTCGTTGGGTAGTTAGCCTAATGACTTTCACGTAAAACTAGCCTGAAGCTCTATTTGCTAGACATGAAAGAAAGGTAGTAAAAAAGAAAAAGACATAGTGGCTTTCGCCGCTAGTGTTGACATTTGACAATGTACACAGTTAGGATATATATATATATTCCTAAATTGTGATCCACTTCCTTGAAATTCTCAATTTGGAATACATTGCAAGAACAAGCTGGTAGAATATTATAATGGGCAAACGGTGCTGCTGTTTGGAAATTAATTCTGCATAAGCTGATCTGCTTTGATGGTGATTTTTACCTATTGGTAGAGGTTTACGAGACACTGATAAGGCACCGGCTCCGCATCGATGGCCAACAGGTATCTTGGACACTGTAATCGATGATCCAGGGAAAGTGCCAGGATTTTGTTTTTGGGGACCCAACAATCGTGCAACCGATAAGTAAACTTTTTGAAATTTTTTCCTGGGGGACAACCATATTTTTCAAAAGTTTTAAGGGGCCAAGTAGACATTTTTTAACATTTTGATTAATTATGTAAAATTTAATTTTCCAAAGCTTGGTTGTTCAACTTCCTCCTGCCACTGGCACAATCCTTGACGTGACTATGCTTTAACTTTACAAGCCCTGATGCAAAAGTTATCTGTAGCCACATTTATTTAATGAAGCTTGGGCATCCAGCTCGGTACGTGACTCTGATTTAAAAAATGACAGTGGTCAGATTTAAGTTCAGATTCGGATAAATATAATATCTAATTAGATTTATATTCAGATCAAATTTAGTTTTAAACAAATGTCCAATATCCAGTGCCCTTGCATTTTAAAAAAACTGACATATTCAGTTCTGAATTAGATTTCGATGTGAATGTAATAGTTGGATTTCGATCAGATTCAGATTGTGAAATAGGATTTTATATTTGGATATGACTTGTTTATTCGTATTTGAGTCTGAATTTGAATTCAAAAATATCTGAAAGACATGAATATATCTGATTCAGATGAGATCTATTAACATAACTACGATATCCTCTCTCTCTCTCCCTATGTATGTGTTTTGGAAATCAAAACAATTCCCATCGTCGACAATGACTTAATCTTCCCTACTTTGAGGCATATATGTTCTGAAAAGCCGCCCTGTTTTTCTTTTTCATTCCTGAAAAGAATAGAGCGCTATGCTTCAAGAACGTGGAGTCCTGAAAAGCTTGAGTTTCATGATTTAACACGAGAAAGTCCAAGTCCTTGGATATGTGAAATCCAATCATGCAGGTCACATCTATCTCTAAGGGCATTCAACTGAAACCAAAATGCATTAAGTACATAGTATTGAAGGGAAGCGCACGGAGGAAAGGAACGACGTTTTCTGCTTAAGAAATTAAGTTGGTAATGGTGCTCTTCTTCCACCGGAGCCCGACTCCCTCTGGCAGTTGAAGTACACTGCGGCCACCGGCAAGCCTAGGTTGTACTGTGCAGCAAAGTCTCTGGTACAGAAGTTCTGGCGCCAACTGGGCTCGTAAACCGTCTCCCGGCCGAGCTGCTGGAACAACACCAGGATGAGACGGTGGATCCCGACGCTGGGCCTTGGCTGCTCATAGCACACTACCTCTCTGCGTGCAACAAGATACAGATAGAGAGCTCCTTTAAGAGAGAGAGAGAGAGAGAGAGAGAGAGAGAGAGAGAGAGCATGGAAAGAAGCAAGGTTTTGGCACTCACCGAAAAACGAACCAGTGGTTGCTGGAATATCGGTCACCATCCTAAATAAAAGGAGCAAAAACAAATTAAAAACTCTTTTTTGGTAGGCGGATGAAGACAAGCATGTGCATCTTATTGTGGGCAGAATTGTGGAATTGCATGCTTTCATCATAACTTTGTCTCTTTCCTCAAAAACCAAGGTCCAACTGTAATGTTCAGTTTAAGTCCTTTCATTCTTTGGTAGCTGGAACTCTGCCGTCTCTGGAATGCAGTGTTTCATTTTGGAATAGTTGAAGTACAATGTAGAGAGAAACACATAGAATGATTTCTTTTTGCCTTGTGAAAAGGTTGTGTTCTCTTATGAACCAACGCAAAAGACAAACAATCCTCTCGCTGCCTTTTCCTCCTCCTCCACACCAGGCGCTCTCCCTCTCTCTCTCTCTCTCTCTCTCTCTCTCTCTCTCTCTCTCTCTCTCTCTTATGCGTGCGTGTAGAATGATTTGTTTTTGCCTTGTGAAAAGGTTGTGTTCTCTTATGAACCAACGCAAAAGACAAACAATCCTCTCGCTGCCTTTTCCCCCTCCCCCACACCAGGCGCTCTCTCTCTCTCTCTCTCTCTCTCTCTCTCTCTCTCTCTCTCTCTCTCTCTCTCTCTGTGCGTGTGTGTAACAAGTACACACACATACCCTTTTAACAACTGCTCCACATTATCACAACTTCTTCTCTTCGACAATAACATCATTACCCTTTGAACATGTACTGTTTGAACTTCCAAGAATATATGTTCTTCTATCAAGGCCGTCTTTATCATCCTTCTCCGGACTAAGAACCAGGTTGACATTCAATGGATATGGCGTTGCGACTAAATGGTAAGTGTTCAGGAAGGATTCTCTCTCGCACTTTTGAGATAGAGAAAAAGGAGAAACACTCAAGAAATTACCTACTTCAGAATGACCAAAGTGTGGTACATCCACAGCGGCGCTGAATCGCCACTATTTTCTTATAATAAAAAAAAATGATACGAGAGATGGTAGCCCTAAAGCTGAGCATGCTTCTCGAAGTCTCGGAGAGGATTTTGCTGCTGAATGCTGCTCTTATGAGAGTCCACAACTTGATTTTTCTATTGACCTTCTCTTAGAAAGAAAAAAAACAGGTAGCTACCCTGCTACCTAGATCATGAGAAGGTAGCAGAGCCACATGGTCGCTAGTGGGGGCATGTTGCCCTTACCAGCCTCACAAAGTATGTTTATTTTTTGTATTAATGCTTGATATATTTGATTGTTTATACATATATAGGGGCCAAAATTTCTATCTCTGCCGGTGATCATGAGTATTGAATGCTTACCAATGCAGGTATTCTGCAAGTGTGGGGCTGCTTGGGCTAGGAGCATCAGGATCAACCATGACCTGATAAAAAAGAAATAAAGGAAAACGCTTTGTGACATACATAAAAGGTCGAAAGCAGAGACCGTACTCAGCAACTATGATCAACCTCTTACCAGGGTATAGAAGGTCCTCAGGTCATCCCCTCCGACTACAACCGTAGGTTGGCGAGCCACAGCCGATGGTCTGAACTGACACCCATTCGTCACTTCCCTTGAGTTGTATCTTACTTCTAGAGAGACAGACCTGTTAAAGGGATCCAACACATCTCCCACGATCCTTGCCACCACCAATGGGTCTCTTAATTCTCTTCTGACCATTTCTGCCTCGGCTTGCCAAACGTAGGTGATATCAATGCCCACACAAATTAGCTGAAGCAACAAGCAGGAGGATTCAAGATCTCTAGATATGTTCTTACAATGTTGTGTAGTTTCCAGAACTTACCTTACATTCTTGAGTTGCCCAAATGTGTTCTTGGGTAGCCTGCAATTGCTTCACACCAAATATCACAACCAGCCTCTTGTATATATGGTCACCAATATCGAACGTGTGAAGTATAGTGCTGCTATATTACATGGTCATGCAGGAATCTTCTGCCCATATGGTGTCTTGTATAAAATCCAATTCCGACGAATCATGACCACATAGTTTTATGTCTTTTCATATGGGAAGTGCGCATTGCACCTGAAAACCATCTAAAGAGAGGAATAGGTAAATAACATACCGCTTGGTTAGGAACAAAAACCGGCCAACCCCGTAAAATTGATTGCTTACATTTTTCTTTCGAAATTAACAGAGGTATAATCTTAAGAATGTTTGGTTGGAAAACCATGTTCTAATTCATACTTTTTGAGTGTATGAATTATAACTTTTTTGTAATAACAGAAATTAAAATGAACGGCTCTTGTAATGTTAATATTTGAATGGTAAAAGTATCAATAGTTTTCAGGAAAACAATTGCACTAAACATGTTTACATTCAACTAGAACTGATAAACATATTAGAATGTTTCTATCTTGTTTAAATTATTTTTTAACAATAATTTATGGAGGTTTTTTTCATTGATCAACGTGGTATGGGGTACACCAATTACTATGTTTATATATTCCAATTTAACATAAAACATGTTTCATTTCAATTCAAGTTGTTGTCATGAAAATATTAATTTTTCTACCACTAAACTTTTGGTGCTATAGTGCAGTTCATTTTTTTACAATACAAAATGTTATTAAACTAAAAAAGAATAATTAACTTAGTATATGTTTCTAATCAGAAATTAAACTCTTAAAGGGCATACCAATTATCCAGTTAAATTGTACAAAAAAAAATATTTTAACAAACAATTTTCGGGGGTTTGTCTTTGTCCCCTGACCCTATTATAGGATCTGCTCACACGGATGGTGGGAATCGATGGAATTTTAGAGTCACAAGGGCCATGCGATTTTAAAATTGGACAGCATCACAATGCATCCCCTTCTTGCTCGTTCCTTTTGCAAGATAGAATGCGCACTCTTGGGCATTTCCTTTCCCCCAATAACTCCAGTCCATGTCCCTGTAAGTAACGCCAGTAAGCGAAAAAAAAAGAAGAGCGAAGTTGGGGTATTTTGGAGAATTAGAAAAGCTTTTTTGGACTTTTAACTTTTTTCCCATCTTTTTTATCCTTATAAAGGGTTCCCTTTTTATTGATAAGGGGTATTCTAATCATTATCTCTCTCTCTCTCTCTTAATCGCTTGCTTTGTCGCGCGGTGATCTGTTTCCTTTGCTCGCCTGAGGGGGTACGTCAGGCTAGGGCATTGTCCTTCAGTTGGCAGTCTATTATCTTCAATTGTGTTTTTGCCGGCTCACTTCAGCTGAGAGACGCTCGCGGACTCCTCCAGGCTTTCCTCCCGCCCGCGCGTTGTTGTTTTCTCCTTTTGCAGATGGGTGATTGTTCTTTGCGGCCGCGGCCCCTCAAGGTGGTCTCCGTGGGTAGGCCAGCCCCCTCAACTTGGTGTATCCCCTCTTCTCGGCGTGCTTCCAGGCTTCGTCACCTCCTTCGGTCTGTCGCTTCTATCCGCGTCAGATGGGGCCAGTGGTGGTGCCAGAGGTGCGCTTCCTTGAACGGCCGTCGGGCCGTCAGGTGTTCCCGATGTCGTTTTCCCGCTTGTCGGAACGATCGTCGCCTTTTTGCTCAGCGGCACGGGTTTGCAGCGGTCACTTCTTCCTTCTGGGTCCAGGTTCCTATGTCAGCTGTTCAGCAGTCACTCTCTTCGGATGAGAACTATATGTTCTTTGGTTCTATCAGACTTCCTTGGCCTGGGCCTGCTTGTCCTGGTGCGCGGGGTCCACCTTTTTCAGTACAGGTTCCGCATATCTACATCTCAGGTGATCCGCCACACCAGTGCTCTTTGACGCCTTCACAGCTTCCGCCCTTGCTTCCCTCACCGCGGACGCCAGCCTCTCCTCAGCGTAGGAGTCTAGCCTGCTCTTTGTCGCGCTCCCCTGAGGTACCCTGCTTGCCCTTTCCTTTTCCTGCTTTACGAGCTGGGGCTTCACGCGAGTCCACCTCGAGATGCTCCGACCAGATGATGCTTGCTGATCAGTCTGACCTTGGCGACGCCCGATCGTCTGCACTGTCGCTTTCGGCTGCCCGCCCGTCGGCAGGGGATCGCCCCCGTGAGGTTGCTATTGTTGCTCGCTCTTGCTCGACTGCAGCCTGCGCTGTCTTGGCCTCTGGCGTCTTGGCACCCCCAGGAAGTCTTTCTCCCTCTGTTTCTTGTGTGTTGCTCTTTACATTGGTTACTGGCCCCCCTATGCCCGTCCTTACACCCAAGACCTCCTCTGCCTATCTGCTTTGGGTTTCTTTTGTTTCTGTTGACAGTAGCTATATCTCCGACCTACCTACCCTGCATTTACTGCTCCCTAGACTCAATCGCGGCTCTCCTCAAAACCCCGCCTACCTGCCCCTCCCACCCGTTAGCCCTGCCCTACCCCACCTCCCTTGTGTTGGCACTTTTTCCCCCGCCCTGCAGTCTGAGTTTGCGTCCACCTCTACCCCTTTGGCCTCCCCTGTTTAGTTGCCTGGTCCCAACACTAGACCAGTGATTGGTCACTCCATGCCCGATGGGTTGCCACCTGTTGCCCCTTGTTGGATGCTGAGTTAGGCATCTCCCTCCCGGATGCGCTTGACGCTCTTAAGGTCTCTCTTCCGTCGGAGCAACTTGATTTGTTGCGTTCCTCTTTTGTTGCCGTTGTGGCACCGGTCTCCCGCTCCAGGTTGAGGAGGGAGTTGCGTAGGATTGGGGCTTCCGCAGCCTCCATCCTCCCTCTTGGTGCCGCCAGGGCGACCAGGCGCGCGTCGCTTCACGTGGTTTCCCCATGAGGGTTGCATGTTGGAATGTGCGGGGCCTGAGTGCCCGTTATCGGCGTAGGTATCTCTCCTCTTAGATCCGTCAACATGGACCTTCGGTGTTAATCGTGGTTGAGACCAAGTTACCTGTCATCTCTCACGCTTGTGTTCGTACTTTGATGCGTCAGCCGTCCTTTGGGTTCCTTCCAGCTGCTGGCGGCATCCTGTTGGCGTGGTCTCCGCCCCTCACGGGGGTTGTTGTACATGTCGGTAGGTACTCTATCTATGCTTCTCTCAGCGGACTCTGGCTTAATGGTCCGGTCCTGGTTACTGCGGTCTATGGCCCTTGCGTTGGGGCTCTGCGTGGACACTTGTGGGCTGAGCTGCATCAGGTTCGCCAGCTTGCAGCTTCACCTTGGCTGCTGGCAGGAGACTTCAACTGTTTGCTTAGCCCTGCTGACTCATCCTCCCCTGTCATGTCTGGCCCATCTATGTCTGCCTTTCGTTCGTTGATGAGTTTGGTATGTTTGACGTGCCATCGACAAATGGTACGTTTACTAGGTCTAACAATAGGAACCCTCCGATCCTCCGTAGATTGGACTGTATCTTTCTCTCACCAGAGCTGTTCTCTGCTTTAGCTTCGTCCTCCTTGGTCCTGGGTCCGAGGCACTTGTCTGATCACGCCCCGCTGCTCCTTACCCTTCTTCGGGGTAGGCCTGGTATTGGGCACGTCAGGTTCCATTTTGAGCTTTGGTGGCTCCGCGATGATTCCTTTGTGGCTACCGTCCCTAATTGGTGGGCTCGTGCAGTCGATGGTAGGTGGGCCGCTTTCAGGCTCTCGCGGAAGTTACACTTGATCAAAAGGGAAGCCATCGCCTGGAAGCGCTTTTTCTGGAGTGGCAAATTTTCGGAGGTGGCCGATTGGGATGCGGAGATCCTGTCCCTTAAGGCCTCTTACAATATTTCTGCGGTTTAGTCTTCTCGTCTCCTTTGTCTGCAGTGTCTTACCCAGGAGTGGCGAATTATGGAATCTATCCATTGGCAGCAGCGCTCTAGGCTGGGTTGGCTTGCGCATGGGGACCAGAACTCTAGATTCTTCCACTTGGCCGCCTCCCAAAGGCGCCGTCAGACGTTGCTCCAGTCCATGAATATCGGGGCCAGGGTTTTTCTTGGTGATGACATCCTCCCAGCTCTGAGCGCTCATTTTTGAGAGTTCTACTCCAAACCTCTTCGTTTCCGTGCCACGCTGCCGGATTTTCACATCTCCCCTCTCTCGGTCTCTTGTGCGATCTCTCTTGAGCGGCCGTGTTGCGTCGATCCCACCCCGGTCCCTTTGGTCTCCTGGCCCATCTCCCTGTGCCATTGCTTTTGCATGGCTTCTTCTTACTGGCCATATCAACACTTTTGACCACCTGCAACGCCTTGGCATCAATTTGGCTAACCAGTGTCCCCTTTGTCTTGTCGCAACTGAGTCTCGGGTCCATCTTTTTACTTCTTGCCATTTTTTCTCCAGTGTTCTTGCTTACGTCTGACCTTCCCTTGTGAGTAGTCTTCCAAACCCACCTTCCATTCGTCTTCTTTTCCTCTTTTGTCCTTCCCCCTACCTGACTGCTTCTTGGGGTCAAGTTTGGAGGCCATGGCTCATTTCAGCTTGGTGGCGCATTTGGGAGGAGCGCAATAACAGAGTCTTCGGGGACACCTTCTCTTCGCCAGATTATGTGGCTCGTATTGTGCAAGGGGATGTCCAGTTTGCCATTCGGTTGAGGCGCCGATGTCTGTCTGCGGTTAGGTGACTGTGCCGCGCCGTCTTTCTCTTCTCTCTTATTTTTCTCTGCACTGTATTGTATATTTCTCCTTTCTGATTCTGTTTTTGCGGTTTGTTTTTTGCAGATGTACCTAGGGGACCTCTTGTCCCCAAATTTTGTTATATATTCCCATTTTATAAGCTCTCTCTCTCTCTCTCTCCATATATATATATATATATATATATATATATATATATATATATATATATATATAAAAGAACCTCTTGTCTGTGTGTCCCATTGCTTATATAAATGAAAAGTAACATGCGACATGCCCCATGACAAACCAAGTGGTACATACCATATCTCTCTCTCTCTCTCTCTCTCTCTCTCTCTCTCTCTCTCTCGATATATATATATATATATATATATCTCACATACACACACAAAAATTGGTTGCAAGGAATTGCCTACTCATATTGCAACCCATGTGTGTGTGTAAGAGAGAGAGAGAACCAACTTCATTAATTCCCGAGTCCACAAGTAGTGAACGAAGCAAGCATCATTGAGACAATCGAGAGATCACATTCAGACAATCGAGAGATCAGCGAATAAACTAATCTCTTCATCAGGAAGATAGACATAAGATTTGATTCAAAGAGAAACCAATGACAAAGGAGCTGTCTATCGAAGATTCTGGTTTGATAAAAAAAAATAGAGTTGTTGATAAGAAGTTTGAAGGGGAACAATACAGTACCATTGTGGTCTTGTGGATAAAGACTATCAAGATGAGACTATCCAAAACAGTGAATTACAAAGGCTAATAAATCTGCAAGACACAATGCAGTATATTAGCATCGTCTTTAATTGTTGTCAATTAAAACACCGCCATTGTGAAGCTACAAATCCCAATATAAAATATGTACCCCAAGGGAGGTGACTAAATATTAACTGTCAAGAAGTAAACTGTTTCGTGTTCTTCTTCTATGTCAGTTCTTAATTTTCATATGGTATCATAGCCTAAAAGCCCTCCATTTTCACTGCTTCCTGATCCTCGGCTGCTTCAGAGACCCAAGTGGACTATGCTATACCCTTCAAGGGGTGTCATGATCCCACCATTTGTGGTCCAAAGGAGTCGCACTCCCGAGAATCAGGCTCTTGATACGTCTTTCTATGTACCGCCTGACCAACCAGCTATGTTGGCTCTCTTAGCATCAACAACAAGATATTCAGTGGGCTCTTTATCAATGGATTTTTACATTAAAAAGCACAAAGCAATGGGGATTAGATTCTCAAGTCTTCTATGGTTTATGTTTATGAAGTGAATTGTCACAAAAAATGCTGTTTTTTTCAAAAAAGAAATGTGTATTTAACGCCAAAAACAGTTCTGCCGTATAATACTCATATTATTCTCATTTTTTTAAAAAACAGTTTTGTCGTATTATACCCATTTAATACCCGTATTATACATTTTTTTCCCGTTTTTTCGTTATTTTCTCGTTTTTTATAATTTTTAAGATGTATTAAATGTTTAATTTTAAAAAAAAATTACCGAATTTTTCTCGTTTTATTCTCGAGATATAAAACTTTGTTGTATTATACATGTTTTTTTCCTCGCCGTTTAATATCCGTCCCCGTTTTTTGTGACAATGGTTATCTAATGAGTATAAGGAAGGATGCTAAGGTATAAAGCTTGATTCCAATTTTCTGATTTTGGCACTCGGGCATGCTCCGAGCACAACCAAGGGAAGAGCAAGTGATGGTCAGAATGGAACATCATATTTACTTATTTTTTCGGATCGGAAGTTCTTGACTCGGATGGGGCGAGGAACGAGTGACCTTCCGCTTAAGCATGCAGTTAAGTCAAAACGCATTCCATACGTGACCAAGTGACGCGCACATGTGTGAAGCAGCCTAACATCACATTAACTAGGAGCACAATGAACTAGAGAAGAAAAGTGAGTTCTCTGGTTCGATATATCCTACGACGTAATAAAGATCCGGTTGTCTGCATAATTCGGGGCCTAACGATGTTAGGTTCGTCAAAGGAACGGGAGCGGACGATTCCTCGTCTCTCCCTTTTTGGGGAGCATGGATGTTGCCCTGGACTCCATGTACAAGTTGGCCAGCTGATCACTTGTGCATCTTGTTCATATGGCACTGGAACTTAGAAGACTATTAATTTTTTTCTGGAGAGTATGACATCTGTATCACATCATGTCCACCTCTTTCATTTCATATGAAATATTGACCGTGAGGGTCTCTCTCTCTCTCTCTCTCTCTCTCTCTCTCTCTCTCTCTCTCGATATATAATTTTAAATACTAGCAGCCACGAGGCGCCAGATAAGGTGAGTAGGGCGCAGTAGAGGAGATCCTGCCTAAGCGAAATTGTTGCAAATGGAGGGGGCCCCGAACTGTGGTTAATTTGAGGCAAAAGTTGAAAGCAGTCACTGACTCACTCCCAATGTGATTTTTACCACGCAGTGCATTCATATTATATATATATATATATATATATATATATTATAACGAAGTGGGGAGAGAGAGATCATGGTTTTCCGATGCAAGTGTGAACAGTTTTCATATGAGAGCACAGAAAAATCTGTTGTCATTGTCTATTAGAGTTCTAGGAGTATTCCAGTATGAACACGCAAGATTGTAACATTATACTCCATACTTTCCTTTCAAGAACTGGGTTCGAGATGGGTGATCATACATGGGGCTACCTGGAATATTTGCCGTCAAGCAGTTGCAGGCAGCCTAGATGCAATTTGGGCAACTCAAGAATTAATGCGGGATAACTCCCCGAGATGACGTAACACCGACAGGAATACTGGAGATACATGGGGTTTTGGTGTGGGAAATCAAAAAACTATTTAGAAGGACTTGAAATTGCAGTATCATTACTCAAATATTTTATGGGGTACTGTGACACCAGGCCTGCTGTTGATTGGAGTGCGCCTTCCAAAAAATTTTAGCTCCGTCACTGACTGTTCAGTAAATATGTATCACCGGCTGTCTTTGTTAGGCAAATTGCAGGAACTGCAGACATCCTGAATATTCTGCTTTTTCCTTCAGCTAATTGTGATGATAGCATATCTCCGGTGAACAGAAGCTTCCCCTTCACTCCGGCGATGGAATTAGGTTCCTGCTCACCCTCTTGTTATAATGAGAAGCAGAAATGACCAGAAGAGAAAGAGACCCATTGGAGGTGGCAAGTATAGTGGGAGATGTGTTGGATCCCTTTAAGGTCTGTATCTCTAACAGTAAGATATAGCTCAAGGGAAGTGACGAATGGGTGTGAGTTCTGACCATCGGCTGTGGCTTACCAACCGAGGGTTGTAGTCGGAGGAGATGACCTGAGGACCTTCTATACACTGGTAAGAGCTGATGGTCGCTGAGTTTGGTCTCCGTTTTCAACCTTTTATGTATGTCACAAAAGCGTTTCTTCCATTTTTTTTTTAAATCTTTTTTATCAGATCATATTTGATCCTGATGCTGCTTGCCCTACACTTGGAGAATAGTAACTTAGTAAGTATGCAATACTCATGATGTGGGTGGCAGGGTAGCTACCAGTGTGTTCTTTCTAGGAGAAGAACAATAGACAAGAACTTCAGTTGTGGACCATCTTGAGAGCAGCATTCAGCAGCAAAACCCTCAATATTTTCTCCGACTTCAAGAAGCATGCTCAGCTTTAGGGCTACCATCTCTTGTATCACTTCTTGATTCTCAGAAAATAGTGGAGAATCAGAGCAGCTGTGGATGTAGGACATCGTTATTTTTCTAAAGTGGGTATATTCTTGCCTGTTTCTTCATTGTTCTTTCTTCTCTACTTCTAAAGTGCGAGAGGGCATCCTTCCATTTTTTTATTAATCTTTTTTATCAGATCATATTTGATCCTGATGCTGCTAGCACAAGCATCCCTACACTTGAGAATACTTGCATTAGCATGTATCCAATACTCATGATCTGGGTGACAGGGTAGCTACCAGTGTGTTCTTTCTAGGAGAAGATCAGTAGACAAAAAAATTCAGTTGTGGACCATCTTGAGAGCAGCATTCAGCAGAAAAACCCTCAATATTTTCTCGGACTTCAAGAAGCATGCTCGGCTTTAGGGTTACCATCTCTTGTATCACTTCTTGATTCTCAAAACATTGTGGAGACTCAGAGCAGCTGTGGATGTAGGACACCTTTATTTTTCTCAACTGGGTATATTCTTGCCTGTTTCTTCATTGTTCTCTTCTTCTCTATCTCTAAAGTGCGAGAGGGCATCCTTCCATCTTTTTTTTAATCTTTTTTATCAGATCATATTTGATCCTGATGCTGCTAGCCCAAGCAGCCCTACACTTGAGAATATTTGCATTAGCATTAGTATGTATCCAATATTCATGATCTGGGTGACAGGGTAGCTACCAGTATGTTCTTTCTAGGAGAAGATCAATAGACAAAAAACTTCAGTTGTCGACCATCTTGAGAGCAGCATTCAGCAGAAAAACCCTCAATATTTTCTTGGACTGCAAGAAGCATGCTCGGCTTTAGGGCTACCATCTCTTGTATCACTTCTTGATTCTCAGAAAATAGTGGAGACTCAGAGCAGCTGTGGATGTAGGACACCTTTATCTTTCTCAACTGGGTATATTCTTACCTGTTTCTTCATTGTTCTCTTCTTCTCTATCTCTAATGTGCGAGAGGGCATCCTTCCATTTTTTAATTAATCTTTTTTATCAGATCATATTTCATCCTGATGCTGCTAGCGCAATCCGCCCTACACTTGGAGAATACTTGCATTAGTAAGTATCCAATACTCATGATCTGGGTGACAGGGTAGCTACCAGTGTGTTCTTTCTAGGAGAAGATCAATAGACAAAAAACTTCAGTTGTGGACCATCTTGAGAGCAGCATTCAGCAGCAAAACCCTCAATATTTTCTCGGAGTTCAAGAAGCATGCTCGGCTTTAGGGCTACCATCTCTTGTATCACTTCTTGATTCTCAGAAAATAGTGGAGACTCAAAGCAACTGTGGATGTAGGACACCTTTGTCTTTCTTAACTGGGTATATTCTTGCCTGTTTCTTCATTGTTCTCTTCTTCTCTCTCTAAAGTGCGAGAGGGCATCCTTCCTAACAACTTATCATTCAGTAGCGACGCCATTTCCTTTGAGTTTCTACCTGGTTTTTAGTCGGGAGAAGGATGAGTGAGATGGATGGCCCTGACAGAATAACATATATTCTTGAAACAGAATATGTTCAAAGGGTATGAGGTTCTTGTCGTAGAGAACAAGTTGTGATCATGTCCAGCAGTTGTTTGCTCTGACTCATTACGGGGAGAGAGAGAGAGAACCTGGTATGGAGGAGGAGGAATGGTTTGTCCTGTGTGGCTTGATGGTTAACAAGAGAACACAACGTTTTCACAAGGCGAAAACAAATCATTCTATGTGTTCCTCTACATTGCATTTCAACTATTCCTTGATTGAGACACTGCATTCCAGAGAAGGCAAAGCTCCAGCTACCAAAGAATGAAAGAACTTAAACTGAACATTGCAGTTGGACCTTGGTTTTTGAAGAAAGAAACAAACTTCTGATGAGAGCTTGCATTTCCACAAATCTGTCCACAATAAAATACACATGCTTGTGTTCCGCCTACCAAAGAAGTTTTTTTTTTTCTCCTTTTATTTAGGATGATGACTGATATTCCAGCAACGTACCACTGGTTCCACCTAAATAAAGGCTATACAAACATAAATCCAGCTTAGGCTTTTTTTTCTTTTTTTTTGAAAGTTTCAAAAAGTGTGATAGGCTCAAAAATGAAAATTTTCTTATATATTTCCATTCACCAGATATTTTGAATCCATTAAGTTCATGTACAGTGCATCCCTCCTCCACACATTCTCTCTCTCTCTCTCTCAAAGATTTCCATATTCTTCTCTATGATTGAGCAGTACCACTACAAACATGAGACGAGCCATCTTTTCATCTAACTAGTCATTAGCAGAGTCATGATCATTTTTTAATTGAGGAGATGCACAATCCATGGATTTTTCATCATTTTTAAAGCCTTTCTGAAAAATTTTCATAGGGATTCAGTAATACTTATTAAAATTTGGTAAGGGCTAAGTGAACATTTCGAAAATTATAACTGTTAGCGTGGGGGAAGGGAAGATGACCCTTGCTAACTTTTGGCACCACCCTTGTAAGTGACATAGGTTACATTAGCTAAGGTCATGCTTTGCTTCCTAATCTTTGGCCTTGGCAAACGATTCGTTTTAATTGAATAATAATTAAGTCACCATTCTCGGGTGCCCCGTCTTTGAAGGAAAGATCATGTAGCCACCCAAAACTCCTACTTGGGCTACTTTGAAAAAATATCCTAAGCTTAAGTGAAGGCCGAAGCTTCCCCCATTTTTCTTACCTTCAGAATCTAAATCTAAGACTACTAAGAAGCTTATGCCGGGCATCTTCAACTTGTTACCATGGCAGTTGATGGCTTAATGTTTTCATGCGAAGGGCACCAATCTAAACTAATTATACTATTTCTTTTGAGGCCCAACATTAAGTGGACGATATGCCCTTTAATGTACCATATTTCATAATATTCTCCACTGCTCGTTCAATGGAAAATATACCATATATATACACTACCTTTCAACCGTTAAACCATATTCTCCATTGGAAAAAAAAATAAAAAAATCCTCGATCGAAAATATTAGTGTCAACGTCTTTCTCCACTTTGCAACAGTGGGAGCATAAATGACAGCAAAAAGGGGAAGAACATGTCTTATCAAAATAATGAAGCCAGCGAAAGACCATCGTACGTATTCCCTTTCACGTTGATAATTTATTTGAAATCTGATCATCAACAAGCAGACCAGCATATTGCCTTGACTGAGCTATGGGCTCATTACGTAAGTTCTCGAGCGTATTGGCAAAGAGTTGGGGTTGGCAGGCCAACAGTTTTCATAAATGGAGTGTTTGCGGCATCAACTTACGTGTTGTAAAAAGAGTATAACTGATGTCTTAAAAGTTTTCTCGCAAGCTTGAGTAAGATTTTCCTCTCAAAGATGTTCTCCGCTTCACTTTTTAGTAGAGGCAAAGTATCGTGGTACATTAATGGTTTGGTTACATGAAAAAAGAAAACACATTTTTTTATTTTTCTATAAAGGTTTCATATTGTTGTCTAAACTCAATATAAACAATGTTAATACTTTATGTATTCCTCCATGTTGATGATATTCTTTCATGAGGGCGACTTGTGCGTTAAGGCACTTTTCTCTGCTGTATGCATTTTTCAGATTTTTTCCAAAACAAAGGAAAATTTGAAGGCCATCAAACAATAACTTAAAAGAAATTGCAACCTTTCTCTGTCCCATGCCTCCACAAGAATTGTCCTCCCTTTCTAAAGTTCAAAACTTTGGTTGGGCTTACATCATCAGTTTAATATAGGGATCTCATGTGACATAGCATAGCAAGTTAGATTGTTGGCCACTTGTGCGAAGATCTCATGCATGTTATCCGCTTGATTCCTATGATCTCATGCATGTTATCCGCTTGATTCCTATGATTGTTACTTTCCTTTGTGGTAGGACATGGTAACAACTTGAAGATGCGCTGACTATAGCGTAGGCTCTCCTTTATAGCCTTAGACCTTGGAAGCAAGAGGCATTCTCCAACTCACTTGAAATCTCAACATAAGGGCTTCCTGGTGCACAGGGCAGAGACAGGATTTTTTTCAAGGGCGGACCAAAACGGTCCGCAGGTCGGGTCAAGATGAGCGACGGTTCAAGCCAAACTAAAAAAAAAATTGATTTTTTCCTGCACTCACCCGGGGCATGGCCTATGCGAGCCCCCCCCCCCCCCCCCCCTCCCTCCGCTCCTGCCGGTGCATGATCTTTCATTCAAGTTTATGCACCCACCCCACCAGAAAAAAAAAATATTCTAATTTTCAAAAATGTTAGTTTAGCCATTGCAAAAAAAATTAATAAATATTATGAAAAAAAATCAGAAAGGTTTTTAAAACGATGAAAAAATCCTTGTATTTCTCAGCTCCCCAATTAGAAAAAGATCTTCCCCTGGCTATTTGGATGAAAAGATGGGTGGTCACATGGTTCTAGTGGTGGTCTATCATACTGAAGAAATTGGAGATCTTTGATATGTGTGTATATGTGTGTGTGTGAGAGAGGGAGAGAGAGATGATGTAGAGGAGGGATACACTATACACGACCTTAATGGGATCAAAATTTCTGGTGAATAGAAAAAATTTACTTTTGGACCTACCTTTCATTCACTCATCATTTCGAATGGGAGCAGGTTTGTTGTTATGCCCTTTTACAGGGCAGCCAAATAGAGAGAGCTCTCATGTGACGTGGCTCTAAAGGGAACTTGTTCTTCAAAATTTTAATAGAGGCCTAAATATAATTTTTTAAAAAATATTTATATAATCTAAATGAAAATCTTCAAAAATTACATGTACAAAATTAAAAAAAAAAAAAAAAAAAAAGAAGTAGGGCCAAGGCTCCACTCCTGCTCGTCAAAGACAATAATCACAAATCACATACATAGTAAAATGAAAAAATCTATATAAATTAATAATTATGAAATATGTATTGGTTTAAATGTATGAAATATGATTGCTTGCATAATGAAAATATTGGAGTTATGTTGCTTTCATGAATAAAATATGATCCAGATTTTTTTCATGTGAATTGATCAATATCTAAATACATCAATGGGAGTCTATTTGTTTGAGAAAATGTGTTTTCTTAATGATAATAAAATGTGTGTTTCTAATATGTTAATAGAGGAATCGAAATCAACTGGCTGCCTACTGTCGCTGGATGGAATTGAAAATCTTTAGCCATGGAACATTAACGGCGGTTTATAACGTAGTCATGGTTTATGATGTTTTTAGTGACAGTTTCTTGATGTTTTTTGTGATCCATTTGAAATATTAGACCAACTGGTCATCTAGCAGCTGGCTGATTTCAATTTCTCTTTCTTAGCATAATCAAATACTCTTTATCGGTCATTTGATAATGAGAACAATAACAAAGCATCTCTCATAGAGCAGATTCATGGAACACTATTCGGTGTTCATACACGGCAAGTGTAACTTAGTAGCAGGCTTTCCAGCATCCTCCTTTCACACAAGCCCCAAACACCCAGATCAGAAATTCATTTCTGTTGCTAAATCTGATCATCATTTCAAAGAATTTCAGCACAACCATGAATTTCATGCAGTGAATAGAAGCAGTCTCTCTCAAACTGCCAAACAGGACTGAAGAAGGAAGTCTTAGTCCATGGATTGAATATCGCATCGAGGACAATCTCAGAACACAACCCTCTTCTACATTCTTAGGTATTCCTGTGTGAACAGCCTAATTCCTAAATCCCCAAATCTCCAAAATAACAACACGAAATCAAAGTAACCGACTTAACCTGAATCATTTGCGGGGAAATGTTTTCTTCTTCCCCACAAGAATACAGAGCAAAAATCACTGATAGGAATATGATTTACGACAAACTTGTTGGTGATATTATGTCCTACAGCAAAAAAATAGCTGCAGGAGAAAAGAATATGATTCTTTGATGTCAGAAAACTCCCTCCAGATACCCCAGAGTTATAATTTATAATGAGCTATTGCGGCATTAAGGATGTCAATATATATGATTTGGATGGAATATCCAATTGATTGTTCTGAAAACATTGGATATGGAAAAAAAAATTGTATCTGATTAAGAAATTTGATCGAAATTGGATTTAAGATATGACATTCGATCAGATTCGCAAATTCGGATTCGGGTTGGATTTAGTGTTAAACAAATATCTTGTATCAAACGCTCTTACATTTGCAAAAAAACAGCCAGTTCAAAATTCATTTGGATTCTGATGTGAATGTACAAATCAGATTTGGATTGGATTTGAATTGTGAAATCAAATTTTAGATTGGTCCTGACTTTTATTCATTCGAATTTGAATACAAACATGAGAGCATTCCGAAAGATGGATATAGTTCAGAGCATATTTGATTCAAATTTGATCAGTTGGCATCCTTAATTTCCTTTTTAAAAGGGAGCCCAATCTCAATTCAACCTCCCCAATATCTGTCAGCAGAAATGAAGCCAATCAACGTTTCGTTTCTCCAAGGGTTTCACCAAGATTTGATGAGACGAGCACATAACATCTCTACTTATCATCCTCCATTCCTTTATCCATAAGGGGGACTGATTTGGATCCACATTGTCATCCCATGCACTTCTGCTTCTCAAATTCTTGAGTCTACAGCAAGTAGCTCATACCCCTTGGCCAGGCACTACAATAGGAGAAAGGGTTACATGCAGTGCACAGCCCTCGGTGTATGCCAAGTGGACCCTTGGCCCACTTTAAGGACGGCCCTAGCCATTTTATGGACAGTGTCATGTGCATAGGCCTGTGCACCTTTACATTTGCACCTTCAGTACATGACATGTGGACCCTTGACCTACTTTAAGGAATGGCATGTGGACCCTTGGCCCACTTTAAGGATGCCCTAGCCCCCTTTGTGGGCATGTGTCACCTTGTCATGCGCACAGGCCTGTGCACTTTTGCATTGTGCACTCCCAATGCATGACATGTGGACCCTTGGCCCAGTTTAAGGATGGCCTTAACCCACTTTGTAGACAGGTGTCATGCACATAGGCTTGTGCACCTTTGCATTGTGCAGCCTCAGTGCATGACACATGGACCCTTGGCCCACTTTAAGGATGGCCCTAGCTCCCTTTGTGGGCAGGTGTCACCGTGTCATGCGCATAGGCCTATGCACCTTTAAATTGTGCACCTCCAGTGCATGACATGTGGATCCTTGGCCCAGTTTAAGGATGGCCCTAACCCACTTTGTGGGCAGGTGTCATGCACATAGGCTTGTGCACCTTTGCATTGTGCAGCCCGAGTGCATGACATATGGTCCCTTGGCCCACTTTAAGGATGGCCCTAGCCCACTTTGTGGGCAAGTGTCATATGCATAGGCATGTGCGCCTTTGCACTGTGCACACACCGGTGCACATAACCACATTCGATATAATCTTCCATAAAATCAGACGTGATTTGAGTATTTCCCCATAGTAAGTCTTCCATTTTTTTAACGATTGAACCTGCGAATTTTAAAATCATACTCCAGCTTTCAAACCGATGATTAATAATGCTTAAGATCAAGCTTTAGGAGAATCAAGCTATCGATTTGATTTGGAGCACATGAATGATGAGTTGTTCATTGGGAATCAATCGTTTCGAAATCAGGGCCATCATCTATCATGGTCAGACCGACAAAACTGACTAGTGGGACTTCCCTTCAGTGGCGGAGCCAAGATTTTTTTATTTTTATTTTTTTGGTTTTATTCCTTGTGTTGTTTTTCTTTATAGTCTAAAAATCTCATGGTATAGCTACCGTCAGGGTTTTTAAACATTAAACTTTCTTCAGGAACTTTGACATTAGTTTTTATTTCTAAGTTTTTACTAATATTCCAACCTAAGCCTTCTAACTCTTCAGGGTCAATAGCCATAGGTTTAATCATCCTGATGCCTTTACTTGTCATAGATTCAATTATAGCTTTAGTATCGATTTTATATTTTGTAGTACTACTATTCGTTACTTTTCCTAGGAATCCGACATTTACAAGTAAATTAGCTTTTCCTGTAAACGTTTCATATCCTTTGGTTTGAATGCCTATAGTAATATGTTCAAGGTCTCTTGTACTAAGTAGAAAATCAGGTGCACAATAGAATATGCCCTTTTTGTTAGACATATCAATTTCCATGCTTGCTATAATGGCCTTCCTAGCAACATTTTTATAAGCTGAACGAGAAAGTCTCTTTCCCGGAAGCATGTATCCTTGTATACGCCTGCATAATCTGCCGTTATAAATCTTTGTGTTTTATGTTGGAAGTTCTGGCCCTAGCCAGGAACTATGCGTAGAAACCATGCTTTAAGAAGGACCTGTTGTACATGCTTTGTTCAATTTCTTTTCACACAACATTGCTATATATTACAAAAAGAAGGTTGGCAACTACAACGTTCTTCTAGAGGCTCCTCGAGATGATTTGCCTCAGGATGTGACCCAATGCTTATCATGTGGGGTGCTTCACAGGGTAAACCTCAACAAATACAACACCCATCAACTTCACCCACAATATACTACTCACCTGGACAACCTTCTAGAAGACCTTATGTAGAATATAAGGAAAGAGATACCTATAAACCACAAGGAAAAAGGATGCCTTTAGAAACCATAAACAGAAAAGATCTCTTAGATGAAGGAAGATATTTAAACATAAGCGCTCATGATCCCCAATTATTACCCTCAGTAATAGACATATGGTCTCAACGAGTTGCTAGAAAATGGGATAGGATGAACCAAGAAATGTGGACAACAGAAGAAATGTATTCTTGGGCAGAAAAGTTTTTAGGAGAAACGGCTAGAGCATCTTGGGAAGCATACAAAAGAGAATACCCCCAAGACTTACAAAAAGAAATTCTTCTGGGAAAAAACATTTATAATTTTACCAATAAAATACAATTACTCTTGTTAGGATACCAGCCAAATATATGATATGACAAGCAACAACAAGACTCGATTAGAAAACTAGAGCAACTCCAAATTAACGACTGGCGCTATATTAAACCTTTCTTACAAGATTTCTTTTATTATAGTTCCTTAGCAGGCTGTTTTTATAATAAAGAGATAGGAGAAAGCCTATTTCTTAAGTTACCAGATCCTTTAGGTTTTGAGATTCATAAAAATTATAAAGAAAGGGAGATAATGCCCCTAATAGATAATATTAGTATAAGGATCCAATTTATTATTTAAGAATTAGTAAAGAAATGTACTGAGATCACCATCTCCAAACAATTAAAAGGAGAATATAGCTTTTGTAAACAAAGTTATACACCACAAAGATACGATAAAGAGGCTAGACACCCAAAAACTTATAGAGTAAAAGACAAAGGTAAGCGAAGAAGATATTGGTATTGTAAGTATGTTTTGCTTTTAATGAAAGTTTTTATGTGTGTTTAAAGCTTTCTTTCGTGCTTTACTTATAAGCCGAACGGGAAAGTCTCTTCCCCGGAAGCATGTATCCCTTGTATACGCCTGCATAATCTGCCGTTATGAATCTTTGTGTTTTATGTTGGAAGTTCTGGCCCTAGCCAGGAACTATGCGTAGAAACCATGCTTTATAAAGAAGGACCTGTTGTAACATGCTTTGTTCATGATCCGATTCCCATGTTTTTGAGTTCTTGATTCTCTAGACGAGTCACTGTGTGGATCCTTTAAGGCCAATAGGCTATTGTGGAAAAGAAGTACCCATTAGGCGAGGAGGCCGTTTAGGGGAAAAATAGTACACGAACGGTGAGCTCTGAATGGGATGACATCATGTTCTTTTAAAGGAGAATGTAACAAGTTTTTAAAATCGGGGGAATCATACCATAAATTTATTATGTTCCAGCTTGTTCATTTTTATAATAGATGTGTTATCTGTTCGTAGCACCCTGTTCCTGTGAAAGGAATTTTTCAACTTAAAACAAGAGACTCATAAACAGAGTATGTGGAGATCTTCCACTAGTGACCTGGGAAGATTCAGGTGCATCTATTTCCATAAGATTTTTTGAGATATTCATAGGTTTACTTTCTTCTAGCCTATGTATTATAATATTTCTCGTGGGATCTATGTATAGGTTGTCTTCCTCTTGAATTTTCCCTTCTGCGACTAATTTTATTTCTAGTCTAAGGATATCTTCTTCTGATAAGTTAAATCCCTTGGGCAGTAAAATACAATTATGCTCTAAGGCTTCCATCAATCTTCTATCTGACTACGAAATTCTTCATAATCGTTTTCTTCCTTGTTTTTTTTTTCTTTATAGTCTAAAAATCTCCCGGTATAGCTACCATCAGGGTTTTTAAACATTAAACTTTCTTCAGGAACTTTGACATTAGTTTTTATTTCTAAGTTTTAACTAATATTCCAATCTAAGCCTTCTAACTCTTCAAGGTCAATAGCCATAGGTTTAATCATCCTGATGTCTTTACTTGTCATAGATTCAATTATAGCCTTAGTATGGATTTTATATTTTGTAGTACTACTATTTGTTACTTTTCCTAGGAATCCGACATTTACAAGTAAATTAGTTTTTCCTGTAAACGTTTCATATCCTTTGGTTTGAATGCCTATAATAATATGTTCAAGGTCTCTTGTACTAAGTAAGAAATCAGGTGCACAATAGAATATGCCTTTGTTGTTAGACATATCAATTTCCATGCTTGCTATAATGGCCTTCCTAGCATCATTTGCCCATCTCTTATCTAGTAAGGTAACTAAAACTTTTGTTCCTAGGTTCCTTCTAGCTAAACCCCTAATTTCTATGATTATCAGACCAAGATGGATAAATATATTATGGTTGCATAATAGTTGTTTAATACTGTCTTGACTAACTATGCCAATATTTTGGTGTTCAGTGGTTACACAGACTTCTTCTTCTCTACTTATTCTGACTAATTGTGGGTTAACACTCCAAAACCCTGTCCTATATAGAGTCCTAGGATTTAATAATGAGAGTTGATGATTATTATAGATTTCTAAGTCTCTGTTAACATCTATTATTTCTTCCAATGTTCTAGAGCTAGAACCCTGGGTTCGGATCATTCTCGTTAACAGGTTTTCATCTATTCATCTAATTTCATTAGAATCGCTGAGATTTCTACCAAGACTAGAAAAGGAACGTCTTACAGCCATTATCTTCTAGAGAAGGCTATACTTTTCGGAATAGGGGTAGGGGTAATTCTGATTCCGCCATTCCCTGTGTTAAGTTTGTCTACTTTTTTGGTTAATTCGTCTAGGTTTGCTGCTTCCTGTGGTTCTGGTTTTTTCCCTAGAGTTCGTTCAAGTTGGCTAATTCTTTGGTTTAGTTTGACCATCATAATAATTATCAGGTTTAGTTGTCGAACTATGAGTTTATCAGAACTACTAGGTGGATCATATCTGGTTAGTCCTTCTGCATCTGGATAGTAGGTCTTTGTTTCTTTTAGGCTTTGTATGTAAATATCTTCTTTATCACTCATCTAGAAGATGTAGTGGAGATTTATAGGTTTTCCTTTAAGTGGTCTAGTAGGATAGTTTATGAAATAAGTATGACTAAGGTCGAGATATTTTTAGAATTTTTTTGAATAAGCACAAGTTTAACTAAAACAAAAGGTCTTTAAACAAACGTAGTTTTGGAAAACAAGAGATTTTCAATCGGAGTTTTGTAGAAACAGAAAGTCTTTTAGCCTACTAGGTACTCATCTCTTTTTATCCCGCAGTCCTATGTATCATTTATACAACTTCATACTCTATTTATGAGTCTCTTGTTTTAAGTTGGAAAAAATTCTTTCACAGGAACAAGGTGCTACGAACAGATAACACATCTATTATAAAAATGAACAAGCTGGAACATAATAAGTTTATGGTATGATTCCCTCAATTTTAAAAACTTGTTACATTCTCCTTTCAAAGAACACGATGTCATCCCATTCAGATCTCACCGTTCGTGTACTATTTTTCCCCTAAACGGCCCTGTCGATATAGCAGCGGCCAATATAAGGAAAAAGGCCTTTCAGTAGTATTGATCAAGAAATTCTTGCAGTTGTTTACGGGCTGAATTGTTTTCGTTTATTTTTACTAAACAAAAAAGAAATCATAGTCAGGACTGATTGTGATGCTATTGCAAAATTTTATGAAAAAAAAAACTCTAAAAGAATAAGCCAGAGAAGATGGATATCCTTCAAAGACACCCTTATAAACCAAAATTATAAAGTAACTTTTGAACATATCAAAGGAGAAAACAATCGTCTAGCAGACATGTTAAGTAGACTTCTTAAAGATGAATAGAGACATCGATGTTTATGAATCCGAAATAAGGAGACTCAATAAAATTGTAAGTTATCTCGATCAATCCAGAGTAAGATTACATTATCTTAACCCTGCTCTTTCCATTGACATTAGGAAAGCTAGTGATGATCTTCTAGACATTACTTTAAGCATACAGCAGATAGTTGATGGCATGAAACAAGAAAGAGTTCGAGCATCTCCGTCTCATTCTTCTGATAACATATCTGCATATAGACATCAGTCACGGTAGACAATGCATTGTTTCACTTTATATTCTTCTTTTCACAGGACAAGATGGCCTCTACAAATCAGTCGCCCCTTGACCCAGACATAGGATTACCAATCATTCCACTTCATTCAAATTGGTCTTTTGAACCTGCCCTAGCCTCATCCTTGATCTAAAAGATCACGTCCTTCTAGACAACCTCTGGCAAAACAAAAGAAACGTGATAAACTTCTCGTTGGGAAAATCCCCCAAGTTAAAATTAGGATTTGTGTGGTAGATCATCACTTCAAAATCTACCCTGGAGCGAAAACCACCAGGATAAAAATGGGTTTTACGTTTGTAAATTTTCGGTATAAAAATTTACCCTGTGAAGCATCCCACAGGATAAGCACTGGGTCACATCCTGAGGCAAATCATCTCGAGGAGCCTCTAGAAGAACGTTGTAGTTGCCAACCTTCTTTTTGTAATATATAGCAATGTTGTGTGAAAAGAAATACCAGTTTAAAGAGGGGGGCGGATTTACAGCATGAAAAGCACCGGTTCGCTTTCTTACAGCATGGGAGGCAGAGGAGGTGAGAAGAGGCGAAGGAGAAAAGGAAGGGGAGTGTTGGAAGCCAAAGCACTCAAGAGCAAGTACTTGGTGGTGGAGGAGATTTTTCGATTATTGTTACAGACGCTGGGGTGGTGCTTATATAGGCACCAGACGTGAAAATAAATTACAATTTGGAAAAGGAATAGGATTCCTTCCCGAACAAGCTAACCACTACAAAACAAAAACAGTTACAATCGAAGGAACTCAAAAGAGGACAGCTGGCGTGTGTTAGGTGAGGTGGCAGTCGAACGTGTCCAAAAAGCCAAAAAGTGCTACAGTGACCACCGAAGTGCTACAGTAACTCTTACAGTAGCCACTTCGTCTTTTCTTCATGCGGAGCCACGTATTCATCTTTTTTGACGCGTGTAACATTCCTTCTTTTTTATTTCTTTTCACACAACATTGCTATATATTACAAAAAGAAAGTTGGCAACTACAACGTTCTACTAGAGGTTCCTCGAGATGATTTGCCTCAGGATGTGACCCAGTGCTTATCCTGTAGGGTGCTTCACAGGGTAAATTTTTATACCAAAAATTTACAAACGTAAAACCCATTTTTATCCTGGTGGGCTTCGCTCCAGGGTAGATTTTGAAGTGATGATCTACAACACAAATCCTAATTTTAACTTGGGGGAATTTCGCAACGAGAAGTTTATCATGTTTCTTCTCAAACGGAGATTGTTTAAGTTTTACATGGGAAGCATTGTACCCATGGGAAGTTTAACCACAACTTACAAGGGCCAAGTTTTACCGATCTTGATGAACGTTAGGCTGCAGGGTTTAGGACTCAGCAGCTTCGTCCCTATTTGCAGAAAGTGTCTACTGCCATGCTGGATCAGTATCTTCGCTGACTGAATGTTGGTCAAATTGGAGAACCATTGCAGCGCCATCGTGACCTTTGTCTCCAAGTTCAATAAACTTGCCATCCTGCATTGATTTGCACAAAATGCTCTCGTAGTCCTGGTTTGATACAAACATGGTTTTGTAATGGTATAACCATTTTTACATGTTCTGAGTCAGATGTGTATATTCTAGTATTTCTGTCCTCTGAAATTAGGTTGAGGGTGATGCCATGTTTTCAGTTGTTGAGACATCTTGAATTCTCTCCATCTTGTAAGCTCATCATCCCATTCATCGGGATTTGTTTCTGGTATGTCTATAAGAGGTAGTGAGGTTTGTAGAGGGGTGGCAAAAGAGTATGTCCTAACGGTTATCTTATGTTTTGCATCACATGGATAATCATATGTTGGCGGGATTGTGTTGATGTCCAGGTTTACAAATCCTTTTGCAACCCAGTTGTTTCTAAAAATTTGTTCTACTATATGGGCCAGGCGCCAATTGAATCGCAGCATATGAGTCTGCTCTACTGCTATTACGATAATCCTTCTTACATATCCTTGCAACATTAAATTCTTCAAGGAAATCTCCATATCAAACATTTCCATGTCGGCCCATTTCTTCAGATTAATGCTTGCCAGGATGATCCCAAAGCCTTTAGAACATTCACAGAAAGTGTTATCTGTATGTCTCCTTTGCTGGTATTTGACTAAACAGAATTTCATCCCCTTTTTTTGCAGTCCAGGATTTCTTGCAAGAAACCTTAGTATCTCTTGAATATATCCTTGCTCTTTCTTTTGCTTCTGAAGTACGATTTTGTAAACTTGCTCTTTTGCTACATCAATTTCTGGGGGAAAACTTTCTCTTTTTTCTTCCCACTATTTTCTCATTTCTTTTTCCCATTCCTTTTTCAGTAACTCTACCTCGGCAGTTGACTGTTCTAATTTTTCAGTCAGGTCTTCTAATTTCTCCTTACAAAGAATTAGCTCTTTACTAGTATTTTCCAACTGTTGGGCCATGTCCAAAAAAATGGGGTTTTGGGTAGGATCTGGTAAGAGTCATAGTTGGCTTTGTGTGATTTGGCCTTGTGTATTTCTGAAGCTAAGGTAGGTTGCCAGGATGCTGAGGACTTTAGAGAAGGTAGGGTTTTTCCTATTGTACCAGAGGTTGTCTAGTAAAATATGATCTATTTGGTCAAGATTCATGCCAGGCAAGGTCAGGAAAGTAAGATTGGAGTCTGGGGGTAGTATGGGCAGGCCTAGGTCTGGGTCAATTTGGACAATGTGGGTTTCGCTAGAAGAAGTCGTGCTTCCTGAAATAGAAGTTTGTATTAGATAAAAGAATGCATTCTACTTTGTCTACCGTGACTAATGTCTATTCAATGAAGATCAAGAATCTTAAATCTATCTTATATGATGTTTCCAAACCTTATCAATCATCATTTATGTTATCCAACATGTATTGCAAGTTGGTTAAATTGGAAATCTTGTCTTGAAAGTCTTCACCATATTTTCTATTTGATTCTAGCAAACTATGACTCATATGATTATCATTACAGGGTTCTTCATCAGAGGAGTTATGGGTATGAAAGGGTTCTTCTATGGAGATAATACTATAAATGCTTTCTGTATCACTAATATATTCATCTAAAGCTAATACGTCTTCATTTACACAATCAACTAAGATTGAAGCCCTATTGTATAGATTTTTTCGTTTTGAACAATCCCTAGCTAAATGTTCAAGGCTGCCGCAAGTGAAGCATGTTAACTTGCTTTTGTAATCCCTTTGGGTATTATATTTTCTTACATGTCTATGTTTGTCAAGGTAAGGTTTTCTAGCATTAGATTTACGGAGGTAGTATCTTCTTCGCTTACCTTTGTCTTTTACTCTATAAGTTTTTGGGTGTCTAGGTTCTTTATCGTATCTTTGTCGTGTATAAATTTGTTTACAAAAGCTATATTCTCCTTTTAATTGTTTGGAGATGGTTATCTCAGTACATTTCTTTACTAATTCTTCAATAATAAATTGGATCCTTATACTAATATTATCTATTAGGGGCATTATCTCCCTTTCTTTATATTTTTTATGAATCTCAGAACCTAAAGGATCTGGTAACTTAAGAAATAGGTTTTCTCTTATCTCTTTATTATAAAAACAGCCTGCTAAGGAACTATAATAAAAGAAATCTTGTAAGAAAGTTTTAATATAGCGCTAGTCGTTAATTTGGAGTTGCTCCAGTTTTTTATCGAGTCTTGTTGTTGCTTATCATATCCTATATTTGGCTGGTATCCTAACAAGAGTAATTGTATTTTATTGGTAAAATTATAAATGTTTTTTCCCAGAAGAATTTCTTTTTGTAAGTCTTGGGGGTATTCTCTTTTGTATGCTTCCCAAGATGCTCTAGCCGTTTCTCCTAAAAACTTTTCTGCCCAAGAATACATTTCTTCTGTTGTCCACATTTCTTGGTTCATCCTATCTCATTTTCTAGCAACTCGTTGAGACCATATGTCTATTACTGAGGGTAATAATTGGGGATCATGAGCGATTATGTTTAAAATTCTTCCTTCATCTAAGAGATCTTTTCTGTCTATGGTTTCTAAAGGCATCCTTTTTCCTTGTGGTATATAGGTATCTCTTTCCTTATATTCTACATAAGGTCTTCTAGGTGGTTGTCCAGGTGAGTAGTATATTGTGGGTGAAGTTGATGGGTGTTGTATTTGTTGAGGTTGGTCTTGTGGAGATCTTCCACTAGTGAACTGGGAAGATATCCATAAAATTTTTTGAGATATTCATAGGTTTACTTTCTCCTAGCCTATTTATTCTAATATTTTCCATGGGATCTATGTATAGGTTGTCTTCCTCTTGAATTTTTCCTTCTGCGACTAATTTTATTCTAGTCTAAGGATATCTTCTTCTGATAAGTTAAATCCCTTGGGCAGTAAAATACAATTATGCTCTAAGGCTTCCATCAATCTTCTATCTCACTACGAAATTCTTCAGAATCATTTTCTTCCTTGTGTTGTTTTTCTTTATAGTCTAAAAATCTCACGGTATAGCTACCATCAGGGTTTTTAAACATTAAACTTTCTTCAGGAACTTTGACATTAGTTTTTATTTCTAAGTTTTTACTAATATTTCAATCTAAGCCTTCTAACTCTTCAGGGTCAATAGCCATAGGTTTAATCATCTTGATGTCTTTACTTGTCATAGATTCAATTATAGCCTTAGTATCGATTTTATATTTTGTAGTACTACTATTCGTTACTTTTCCTAGAAATCCGACATTTACAAGTAAATTAGCTTTTCCTGTAAACGTTTCATATCCTTTGGTTTGAATGCCTATAATAATATGTTCAAGGTCTCTTGTACAAAGTAAGAAATCAGGTGCACAGTAGAATATGCCCTTGTTGTTAGACATATCAATTTCCATGCTTGCTATAATGGCCTTCCTAGCATCATTTGCCCATCTCTTATCTAGTAAGGTAACTAAAACTTTTGTTCCTAGGTTCCTTCTAGCTAAACCCTTAATTCCTATGATTATCAGACCAAGATGGATAAATCTATTATGGTTGCGTAATAGTTGTTTAATTTTGTCTTGACTAACTATGCCAATATTTTGGTGTTCAGTGGTTACACAGACTTCTTCTTCTCTACTTATTCTGACTAACTGTGGGTTAACACTCCAAAACCCTGTCCTATATAGAATCCTAGGATTTAATAATGAGAGTTGATGATTATTATAGATTTCTAAGTCTCTGTTAACATCTATTATTTCTTCCAATGTTCTAGAGCTAGAACCCTGGGTTCGGATCATTCTGGTTAACAGGTTTTCATCTATTCGTCTAATTTCATTAGAATCGCTGAGATTTCTACCAAGACTAGAAACGGAACGTCTTACAGCCATTATCTTCTAGAGAAGGCTATACTTTTCGGAATAGGGGTAGGGGCAATTCTGATTCCGCCATTCCCTATGTTAAGTTTGTCTAGTTTTTTGGTTAATTCATCTAGGTTTGCTGCTTCCTGTGGTTCTGGTTTTTTCCCTAGAGTTCGTTCAAGTTGGCTAATTCTTTGGTTTAGTTTGACCATCATAATAATTATCAGGTTTAGTTGTCGAACTATGAGTTTATCAGAACTACTAGGTGGATCATATCTGGTTAGTCCTTCTGCATCTGGATAGTAGGTCTTTGTTTCTTTTAGGCTTTGTATGTAAATATCTTCTTTATCACTCATCTAGAAGATGTAGTGGAGATTTATAGTTTTCCTATAAGTGGTCTAGTAGGATAGTTTATGAAATAAGTATGACTAAGGTCGAGATATTTTTAGAAATTTTTTGAATAAGCACAAGTTTAAATAAAACAAAAGGTCTTTAAACAAACGTAGTTTTGGAAAACAAGAGATTTTTAATCGGAGTTTTGTAGAAACAGAAAATCTTTTAACCTACTAGGTACTCATCTCTTTTTATCCCGCAGTCCTATGTATCGTTTATACAACTTCATACTTTGTTTATGTGTCTCTTGTTTTAAGTTGGAAAAATTCCTTTCACAGGAATAGGGTGCTACGAACAGATAACACATCTATTATAAAAATGAACAAGCTGGAACATAATATGTTTATGGTATGATTCCCCCGATTTTAAAAACTTGTTACATTCTCCTTTCAAAGAACACGATGTCATCCCATTCAGCCCTCACCGTTCGTTCGTGTACTATTTTTTTCCTAAACGGCCTCCTCGCCTAATGGGTACTTCTTTTCCACAATAGCCTATTGGCCTTAAAGGATCCACACAGTTACTCGTCTAGAGAATCAAGAACTCAAAAACATGGGAATCGGATCATGAACAAAGCATGTTACAGCAGGTCCTTCTTTATAAAGCATGGTTTCTACGCATAGTTCCTGGCTAGGGCCAGAACTTCCAACATAAAACACAAAGATTCATAACGGCAGATTATGCAGGCGTATACAAGGATAAATGCTTCCGGGGAAGAGACTTTCCCATTCGGCTTATAAGTAAAGCACGAAAGAAAGCTTTAAACACACATAAAAACTTCTGAACATTTAGCTAGGGATTGTTCAAAACGTAAAAATCTATACAATAAGGCTTCAATCTTAGTTGATTGTGTAAATGAAGACGTATTAGCTTTAGATGAATATATTAGTGATACAGAAAACATTTATAGTATTATCTCCATAGAAGAACCCTTTCATACCCATAACATCTCTGATGAAGAACCCTGTAATGATAATCACATAAGTCATAGTTTGCTAGAATCAAATAGAAAATATGGTGAAGACTTTCAAGACAAGATTTCCAATTTAACCAACTTGCAATACATGTTGGACAGCATAAATGATGATTAATAAGGTAAGATTCTTGATCTTCATTGAATAGACATTAGTCACGGTAGACAAAGTAGAATGCATTCTTTTATCTAACACAAACTTCTGTTTCAGGAAGCATGGCTTCTTTTAGCGAAACCCACCTTGTCCAAATTGACCCAGACCTAGGCCTGCCCATAGTACCCCCAGACTCCAATCTTACTTTCCTGACCTTGCCTGGCATGAATCTTGACCAAAAAGATCATATTTTACTAGACAACCTCTGGCACAATAGGAAAAACCCTACCTTCTCTAAAGTCCTCAGCATCCTGGCAACCTACCTTAGCATCAGAAATACACAAGGCCAAATTACACAAAGCCAACTACGGCTCTTACCAGATCCTACCCAAAACCCTGTTTTTCTGGACATAGCCCAACAGTTGGAAAATACTAGTAAAGAGCTAATTCTCTGTAAGGAGAAATTAGAAGACCTAACTGAAAAATTAGAACAGTCAACTGCCGAGGTAGAGTTACAGAAAAAGGAATGGGAAAAAAAATGAGAAAACAGTGGGAAGAAAAAAAAGAAAGTTTCCCCCCAGAAATTCATGTAGCAAAAGAGCAAGTTTACAAAATCGTACTTCAGAAGCAAAAGAAAGAGCAATGACGTATTCAAGAGATACTAAGGTTTCTTGCAAGAAATCCTGGACTACGAAAAAAGGGGATGAAATTCTGTTTAGTCAAATACCAGCAAAGGAGACATACGGATAACACTTTCTGTGAATGTTCTAAAGGCTTTGGGATCATCCTGGCAAGCATTAATCTGAAGAAATGGGCCGACATGGAAATGTATGATATGGAGATTTCCTTGAAGAATTTAATGTTGCAAGGATATGTAAGAAGGATTATCGTAACAGCAGTAGAGCAGACTCATATGCTGCGATTCAATTGGCGCCTGGCCCATATAGTAGAACAAATTTTTAGAAACAACTGGGTTGCAAAAGGATTTGTAAACCTGGACATCAACACAATCCCGCCAACATATGATTATCCATGTGATGCAAAACATGAGATAACCATTCAGACATACTCTTTTGTCACCCCTCTACAAAACTCGCTACCTCTTACAAACATACCTTAAGCAAATCCCAAAGAATGAGATGATGAGCTTACAAGATGGAGAGAATTCAAGATGTCTCAACAACTAAAAACATGGCATCACCCGCATAACCTAATTTCAGAAGACAGAAATACTAGGATATACACATCTGACTCAGAACATGTAAAAATGGTTATACCATTTCAAAACCATGTTTGTATCAAACCAGGACTACGAGAGCATTTTGCGCAAATCAATGCAGGATGGCAAGTTCATGAACTTGGAGACAAAGGTCACGATGGCGCTGCAATGGTTCTCCAATTTGACCAACATTCAGTCAGCGAAGATACTGATCCAGCATGGCAGTAGACACTTTCTGCAAATAGGGACGAAGCTGCTGAGTCCTAAACCCTGCAGCCTAACGTTCATCAAGATCGGTAAAACTTGGCCCTTCTAAGTTGTGGTTAAACTTCCCATGGGTACAATGCTTCCCATGTAAAACTTAAGCATCATCCGTTTGAGAAGAAACATGATAAACTTCTCGTTGCGAAATTCCCCCAAGTTAAAATTAGGATTTGTGTTGTAGATCATCACTTCAAAATCTACCCTGGAGCGAAGCCCACCAGGATAAAAATGGGTTTTACGTTTGTAAATTTTTGGTATAAAAATTTACCCTGTGAAGCACCCTACAGGATAAGCACTGGGTCACATCCTGAGGCAAATCATCTCGAGGAACCTCTAGTAGAACGTTGTAGTTGCCAACCTTCTTTTTGTAATATATAGCAATGTTGTGTGAAAAGAAATAAAGAAGAAGGAATGTTACACGCGTCAAAAAAGATGAATACATGGCTCCGCATGAAGAAAAGATGAAGTGGCTACTGTAAGAGTTACTGTAGCACTTCGGTGGTCACTGTAGCACTTTTTGGCTTTTTGGACACGTTCGACTGCCACCTCACCTAGCACATGCCAGCTGTCCTCTTTTGAGTTCCTTCGATTGTAACCGTTTTTGTTTTGTAGTGGTTAGCTTGTTCGGGAAGGAATCCTATTCCTTTTCCAAATTGTAATTTATTTTCACGTTTGGTGCCTATATAAGCACCACCCCAGCGTCTGTAACAATAATCGAAAAATCTCCTCCACCACCAAGTACTTGCTCTTGAGTGCTTTGGCTTCCTTCACTCCCCTTCCTTTTCTCCTTCGCCTCTTCTCACCTCCTCTGCCTCACATGCTGTAAGAAAGCGAACCGGCGCTTTTCGTGTTGTAAATCCGACCCCCTCTTTAAACTGGTATCAGAGCCTAGTACGCTCTTGGTATTGTATGCTCTTGGTATTGTAAGTATGTTTTGCTGGTATCTGAGCCTATTATGCTCTTGGTTTACCTGTATTGTAAGTTTTTTTTTTTTTTTGAAGCCGGTTTGATAGGTAAAGGCTTGCAAGGAAGCTCTTTCATTTTCTCTCTTAAAGAAGCAATCGAGAAAAAAAAAATTGGAAAAGAATTTTATGTGGTTCGAAGACACAGATCTACTATGTCCATGAACACACAAAGTATTTCACTACTACAAAAGAATACAAGAAACTGCCCTCTTTATAAGCATGGGGGTTAGGGCAAATCCGTAAAACATTAAATTACATAAATGCCTTAACAAAAATTTGTGGAAATCATGAAAGTCTATTAAATGTGGATCAAGCTCCACACTCTAACATGGTCATCCTCCCCAGGGATATCCAGCTACATGTGGTAGTAGGGCGATCTCCACCTACAGCGCCACACATGGCCTAACATTACTGCTGGGAATTTTAAGCTCAGAAAATTATTGACTTAATATGTTTCCTATCAAATGACTCTAATTATGTTTATTGCACAAAAAGTCCTTTGACCACATATTTTAAGTGGTTTGAGATATACCTCTTCTCATATATATTCATTAAATATGTGCACTTCTCATATATATTCATCAAATATGTGCAATAACTAAGTGTAAAACTATGTGAACTAATTGTAAACTGTCTGAATATCAAGCTAATTGATGGGTTATAAAGGGAGTGTTATAAAATTGCTTTATCACAAAATAAATAACAATTTTAGTACTTTGATTAAAAAGGACAATTGTTTGGCAGCTTGCACATGTGAACGATTAATCAAGTAAACTGGACAATATTAACTTATGTGTATCTTTGCAACAGTTATTTTCCCTACATGGGTGCTGTCCGTTGATGGGAATACTATGAGAGGTCATTTGATAGCCACCGGACACGCAGAACGGGACACGCATGTTCTGTCTAAGCAAATTTTTCATCAAACGCTGTCCACAAGACAGACCGGACACGACGGACAACTGGACAAGCCTATAAATTGATTTTTTGTTCCATTCCATTCACACTCGGAACAGACAGAACTGATGACCACGAGCTTCCCCGACCCCGATCCCCCAACTCCATTTTCAACTCCATTTTCAGAACTCTCCCACCCCTGACGACCACGAGCTTTCCCAACCCCAATCCCGAGCCCCCGACTCCATTTTTTTTCTCCTTCTCCTTCTCCTCCATCTCCGCCCCCGTCTCCACTGCCTTTCTCCTCCATCTCGGACCTTGTCTCCACCCCGAGCTGCCCTAGCTCTTCCTGTTTCTCTCCTTCTCCTCCGTCGCCCGACCTGCCCTAGCCCTTTTTATTTTTCTTCTCCTCCGTCTCTTCGGGAGGTCGACCGCCAGACTCTTTTGTTCCGTCTACTGAAACATATCTCTCCTTTGCTTCTATCTTTGCTGAATGGAGTCATTGAGGCAGTTATCTGCCCCCGTTGGTCTTTGCCGTTCATCGGCCTCTTCAGTTGGAAGAAGGAAGAAGGAGAGAAAGACTGGAGCTTTCGAGTGATTGAAGATTTCAGCAGTGGCAGTGAAGTGAGTAATCCTCTCTTCTTGATTTTCTTCCCAAATCATCTGGAAGTCTAAAAGCTACTGCCCCATTTCAAGTCTCCCTTTTGTCAATTGCATTTTTCTCGTGGGTATGGTCTCTAGATTTGCGTTGTTGTTGTTAAAAGGGGGAAAAAACAGGTGAAAACATGCACAGGACAGCCATATTGTGATTAACAGCAGGTTTCTTGTGCAGTTTCTGCTTCTAGTTCTCATTCAGTCACTTCCATCTTGTTGAGTCATATACATATATATATCAGGAAAATGTTGATGGTGGTCATTTGGCTATGCTTGTTATATGTTCTGCAATTTAGTTCCTAAGCACCAAAGATTTTCCTAAAGACATTACATTTTGTAAATTTTCTGCAATTTATTTTCTGTTATTTAATGGCGTTGGTGTGGGATCAGTTTAACACATTCATCTTTCGAACGACTAATGAGGATTGCGAAATTAAGAGTTATTAGATCAGGTCATTTATATGGTGTATATGTAAATTGCCTTGTAGATCACCTTTTGTTCCTATTACTAGAAAGGGTATGTCAGGGCATTTGTATTATTCAAGTTATATCATGTCATGTATAAATGTAAATTGCCTTGTAGATCACCTTTTGTTAGTTGAACTCTCATTATAATTCCTCCCTATTAACTTTCGATAGAGGCTTGCACCATTGTGAGTCCAATTCAGTGGAAACTCTTCCATCTATGCAACTTTGTAAATCCATCTGTAAAGTAGCATCAGTTCTTATTCTTAGTTGTGCTAGTTGTCGCACTTGTGCCTTGATGGCTGCAAGGATCATCATCAATACAATGGACGGTAGAGTTGATGAATGGTATAACATGAAGCTGTTCCTTAGAAGCACCAAATTGTCTAGATTCGTTCATCCTAGAAACCCCAAACTGGGGTCGTGAAGGATCACTTTGTTTGCATTCTTTAGATAGACTAAACCAGACTCTATCATTTGTAAAGGGTCCATTCCAGCTATAGAAAATGGATCAGAATCCCCTGTCTCCCGCACAAATTGATTCCATTTGTAAAGGTAGACATATTGTCTATAACAGGAGAGCAGCATCGGGTTTCTAGCTTCAAGAGCATTCCTGAGAGCCTGTTTCCACTCTTGTCTGTTTGAGAATACTCGAATGGCTGAATTGGGGGTGGGAATGTTGTTGCAAACATAAGTTGGGCATTGCAAATTCAAGGATCGAATCACTTCTGCTGCATGTACAATGGTGGGTTTCCACCAACTCCCAATAATTTGTTTGTCTTTCATTACTGATAGAACATGTTTGTAGAAATCAGAACATCTAGGTTCAGACAAAGATCAACTATCAGGTCACGTTGGATCCACTTCTCCAAGTATCTCAGGTTGTCTTTTTCAATCACCTGCTAGAACTTGGTCTAGGATTATTGTTCATAAGGTGTTTCGGAATTGGATCAAGTCGCATGTCTGATTCCTCATTATCCAGACAACTAATCAATTCATTGAGTCGATTGAATCGAGAACTCAGCTGAATTGGTTGCCAATTGACAAAAAAAGAAATAAAAAATTATTCTTAAATAAATAAATAATATACATAAAAATTGTAAAGATAAAAATCAATCTAAGAATAAATCAATCTGATCTATGATCCATTTTATGCAGGATCCACAATGTAATAAATACTGGATTCTATCAGTATGTGAAAAAGGAGATTTGAGATACTCAGTTTGTGGCCAAAATCTCACATTTGAGGTCAGATGGAAGGAGGGTCTAACCTTAAATCTGCGGATTTGAGATTTCTAATAATTTAAAGATCAACTCGGGCCTCAGACCCGAGACTATCAATCAACCCTCATTGATCTGCTCAGTGATCTTATGTTTGCTTCACTTATATTTTTAGAATTTACTTCAATTAATATAGACTCACAAGCAAAAATCAACTTAATTAGGGTTTCAAAACTAAAATTGTGCCCAGGATGAGCTTACAAATGTTAAATTATACTCAACCTCAAGCTAAAGCTAACTTGGGTCTTCAAGCTTAGCTTATCATATAAATCAAACAATTAATACATATGCAAACAAGCTATGCTCATCATCAAATGTCGAGGATCAACTAATGATAAGCCGGATCCAAGTTCAAGCTAAAGAAATGAACTGAGCTTTGAAAACCAATTAATTTCCTGCTTGTTTTTAGCTGCCAACCAGGTTCCTCTTGGGACCTCTTAATCCAGATCGAAACCTGGTCTAATTTCACCAAACAATAAGATGTCAATATATCTTATTTGGGCCGGGTATCCGACTAAACCATTCCGAAACAATCGGATATGGAAGAAAATATAATATCTGATGAAGGAATCAGATTGGATTCAGATTTAAGAAATAACATCTGATCAGATTCCGATATACATAAATATCCAATCAGATTCGGAACCATATTTAGATCGGATTTATTTTAAAAGAAATATCATATATCCAATGCTCTGATATTTTCAAAATCGGCCAGATTCAGTTCCAAATTTGGATTCAGATTCAGGTATACATGTACAAATCAGATTTGGATTGGATTTTAGATTCGGATTTGGATATGAATGAATTTTCTTTGCTTGTATTCAAATTTGAATATGTGAATATAAGAAAAAGTATATATGGTTAAGAGTATATTTTTTTCGAATTTGATCCGTTGGCATCCCTACCAAACACATAGGCACTCTTTCACAGCCCAATGGATCCAAATCTATTATTAATCTGGGTGTTGTTCCTCAAATCCAGACCTAATTCACTCCTCCGACTCCAACAACATGGACCTGTTAATGCTTGTTGAAGAATCTAGCTAGGTTGGTTTCGTTCAATCCACTCAATTCATGATTGGGTCCAATTACTAGTCAGACCTTGTCCCTTGGTCTTCAACCAAATCTCCACGTCTAACTTGCCCACAACATACATGTTTATGCCCTTGAACACGCCCAGTGGCGGGGCCAGAAAATTTTGTCTGATGGGCATTAACGCACTAACTGAGCTCTTGCTTAGGAGAATGAGTGATTGCAGGGCACTGTCTCAGGTTTAGTGTGTGCACCGCATGTGGCTGGACCTAACTGAACCTAGGTCCAGCTTAATCACAATGTAAGATTTCTATGCCAGACACATAGTAGCTCTGCTACTGCTAAATACATTTTATTGTTTCACTTTGGGGATTTCAAGATTGACAATAAATTGTTTGGATGCCCTGAACGGGGTAGTGCGCAACTCTCTCTGATGAATGGCTGTTAGGCAGCTGGTCTCTGGTTCGAGTGACATAGATGCTTCCCTTTTCTGTATATGAATAGTCATTTGGAGAATAACCTACTATTTCTCGTATATGATTTACCAGACATGAGCATCAAAGATATAAAAAAAATATAGTAAAAAAAAAGGGAAAGGAAAGAAGTACAGTAATGTAAATAAAATAAGATAAAATCAATGTCCTGGATTCATTCATTCTTTCATTTGATTGGGAAAATCAGAACCAAAGCAACATGATCATTTTGTATTCTCGCTTCGGCTTTGTCCACACCTACTCACGTAGATGCTTTTACACATTCAAGCATATGAAAAATCTATCTTTTGGGTCACTGGCCCTCCGCCAGGAGGGAAGCTAGGCAACAATATGCAGGGGCGGAACCAGGAATTTTTTGTCGCATGGGCCAAACTATAGTTTCAAAATTTTAACAGGGGCCGAAATAGAAATTTTCAAATTTTTTATATATATTAAACTAAAAATTTTTAGATTTACATATAATTTTTTAAATTTTATAAACCAAGGCTATATATGGAGATGAGTTTCTTCCAATTAGGCAAAAATGATGCAGGGGCGCAAGTGATATACACCAATAGGGTTTCTTGCAGTCACTTGGATCCAAATAATTTTCATTTGTACTTTTAATTATATAGTTCCGTAGTTTGTGCTTCGACATTAGACTGAACGTAAGATCCACATTAGTTAGTGGTTTTGCTTTTATACAGAAAGTGTGCTTTCACTAGTCAATTAAAATAGGTAATTGCTCTTTTTTAAAGGCTAACCTCATTAATTAAGCAATTATGATTTATCTTTCTCTCAAAGTTTATCATACCTATAGATAGATGAACCTAATTTTTTTTAGAAAGGTCACTAATTGATATTGTAAATATTTTTTATTTAAGTTCCTTTCATTTCCTTTTTTTTTAGATTATCCTAGTTTTCCAACGTAAAATAACCCAGAATTTCAATTTCTTGCAATCACAAATCAACTAAAGACGCCCTATGAACAAGGTCATCCCAAAGCAAATGTTCTTCATAATTTTGAGGATCGGACACCGCATTGAGAGCGGAAATCTTCACCCTTCCCTCCATCCCATAAAGATGGGAAGCATAATTTCAGTGCTGCGAGATGATGTCTCCCATTGCTTCAACTTATATATCGGTGTCGTGTCCCACACAGAAAGAAACCGCATTATGATTTCATAGCCCTTTTTTAGTGAGTGACCTTTTTTAGTGAGTGACCTGAGTGGCATGAACAGGCTCCAGCGATCAGTGTTCGCCACCATGTTAATGGGTGGGAGGTCCCAATAAAGCCAAATTAATTAATTGAGCTGGAGATGAAATGTAAAGTATTCTTCTGTTCATAATTAAATCATGAAATTGGTGGAATCAATTGATCCAGCAAAAACAGTGAGCCTGGAATTGAAGCACTATATCCTAGTTGGATTAGCTTAGTTAATGAGTAACAAATTCATGATTTTTCATTTTTTAAAAATCCCTAATTACACCAATTAATTTCAGTAAGCAAGCTAGTAATATATTATGAATAATTTTTCTTAGTCAGCTGCTACTTTGTTTGTAAAATTTTAAAATTAAATATTTATATGTAAAATTTTTAAAAAAAATTGTTTGTTCTCTATAAAGATTTTGAAAAATGACATTTCATCCCGAGCAAAAATTTAAAAACTTTAATTTGGCCATCTTCATGAAAAATTTATGGGTCCGCCCCTGCCTAAGGATGAGCTTTCCAGAAGGCATGGGGGTCCTCGCATTCGATGATCGGGAAGAGGACGGAAATACATATTTTGGAAAGGAATCCTAACTGAACTCTATTTCTGAAATAGAGTCCAGGGTGTTTGCTTTTTCTTGGTCGGTTGATTTTTTATTTTTTTTTTCTTTATATCTTCTCATTATATCTTCTCATTTCTTGGTGAAATAAAAGGTGGGAAGCCCACCTCCCAGCGGTGTTGCTTCGGAGGTAAGTAATATGACTTATTTTCACGATCAGTTAGCTTAATGTTGTCTAATGTGTTCAATAGATTAACGATAAAGCATTATTAATTAATAATTTCAGTTTGTTAATTTGCAATTAAAATACATGCATTATATATGTCCTTTATGCTCATTATTTCTTTGCATGCTATCATTATCATCACGTTCTCTCTCTCTCTCTCTCTCTCTCTCTCTCTCAATTGTAATTGTTACTAATTAACTTTAAATGACTTAGCTTCATATGCTAGGTTCACACCATACAGTCCATGCTGCAAAGAGGGTGATCACAAACTTAAATATCAATAATGGGTCACATTGACAAAGTAAAGTATTGATATGTTAGCCCAAAGATGGGTACGTAGCTGATTTAATTGATTCCTGTAGGTGTTGTTTCTTTGAATTGCAAGGCATTGTTGCTCGATGATACTCGAGTTGAATGGTGTACTATAAAGAGTCCTCAACCATGAGGCTGGGGGGCAAGGAGATGGTTGTGCCTCTTACGTGCTGTCAAAAGTGGTTTCAAAAGTTCATGTTATGTTTTCATTAGGGAGAAATGGCAAATTTTGTACCAAATTAACTGTTGTTAGAAAAGGATAATTGCCGTTTTAATTAACCATGAAATAATTGCTAACTTGTTGGAGGAAAGCTTATTTACTTTTTTATTTTTCATGGAAAACTTAATTGTACCTTTATGTGACAATTGAGCTACAAATAACAATGGTCAACTGCCTAAGATCTTTATCCTTTTGATGCTAATCTTTGAAACCTTGGTATGTTTTAGGTTAGGAAAGGTAAGAGCAGGGGCGGAGCCAAGGTAGGGCCTGCATGAGCCCTGGCCCCACCTCAAAAAAAAAATTAAAAAAAATTTACATGTAAATTTTAAAAATTTTCACTTGTTCTATATAAAAATTTTGAAAAATGATATTTTGGCTTTAGTCAAAATTTAAAAACTTTAATTTGACTGGCTTCATGAAAAATTTTTGGATCTGCCCCTTGGTACCAGAAAGAGAGAAAGAGGTAAAAGGAGGGAAAAGAGTGTGTAACCACAACCCTTGTCCTTGATATGCAAGACATGTGTTACCTCAATGCCAACCAATATGTAACGCTCACGACAAACGAACCTTTGACACCTGTGCAGCTGCGCTACAGGCGAGTTGGTAAGAGAAAAGAAAAACATATGAAACATCCCCAAAAGGAAATCTAGAGATTCTACATCAATGCAAACACTGCATATTATATATTAGATTATATATATTTATATATATATATAATATAATATAACTAAAATTTATGAAGCATCTGAATAAATTACTACAAACTATAGACAACATAACGCGTTTCTTGTGGTCCATATGTTGACCATGCTTCTTTTTAAATGAAAATTACGACCTTTTAATGTCATAATGTCCACGGAATTTTGAGTTGCCAACGCTTAAGCCTTGGTAGACACTTGATGCACACGCAATGAATCAATCTCTTTTAACTATTAAAAGAAATTGGCCACATGGCGACTTTTTGTGAAAGAAATTAATGAATAGAATTATCATAAAATTCAATTTGCATAAAAAAATAAATCATTAACTATGTATAAAAATATGATAACCCTTACCAAGAGCCTCAAAGGGCATATCAGTCAGAATGGTGGACCAGTGGGAGGCTGGTCATAAGTTCGATTCTCATGGTTGCTACGCTCTTTGGTCAATGAAGTGGTTGTTTTTCATTTGCAAATCAAATAACTTGGATCAAAGTTAATTTTCACCTAAACAAGAATCTATTAGTTGAAGTGACATTTAAGTGAATGCTTTGTTAGAGATGGCAATAATAACATCTGAAAAGTTGCCCTTTAGTATCATCTCTAGAGATGCCAATGGATCAAATTTCAATCAATGTACTCTTAACAATATCTATTTTTTCGTATATTTGTGTGTTCGGATTTGAAGTAGATTCAAAATTAATGAATCAAGAAAAGTCCATCCGAATTCCTGACAATCAGAATCCAAATTGAATTTGATTTTAAACTTTGCATCCGAATCTGAATCTGATTTTAATCTGAATCTGAACTGCATTATAATATGTTAGGAACACTAAAAATGCATGAACATTGGAGATAAGATATTTTTTTAAACCCAAACCTAGGAAAAAGAAATCTGATGTGTGTATTTATCTAAATTTGAATCCAAAGGAATATTATTTCTTAAATCTGAACCCAATCTGATCTTTTACTCAGTGATTAATTTTTTTTCTTTTCAAGCAGTTCGTCATCCAAATCAGATTTGTTAACATCCCTAATCATCTTGTACTTTTTTTTCTTTATGTATGATGTCATTCATATATCAGCAAACAACACACCAATGATAGCAAATCAAAATAGTCTAATGAAATACAAGTGAGTTGTTGATTTGTGATGACATGAATCTAATAAATGCTTGAAAATGGCTTTTTTTGTTATGCGCAAACTTGTGCATAGACTTTTTCATCTAATGGGTTTGATAGTGGCAAATTGGAATAACATGTGATTTTGATGGTTTTGTCTACCCTTAATAACATATTAGACAATGTTAAACTAAAAGGTAGGATTGTGACACTCGATTGAAGGATGTACAGTACTTCACCCAAGTCCCGACGCAACCCAAAACCATAGAAGCAGGGGCAATGGAAGGGACTTTAAATAGTGGATTGTTAACCTCCTCCTCACTATAAACAAGAAATACTGAATTTTCCTAACTATGGTTTAATTCACATCAGCAACACTATATTGTGATGTTAACCTACACCTCAATCACAAGATTATGTAATAAAATAGAAAATGAGGATATAAAAAATATCAATCGAAACCTAATATCACGGCACATATCTATAAATATCTTATGTTTATAATCCAAAATAAGCCAAAGAGACAACTTTAGTAATACAAGTCAAGAAGGCACATATATATAAATTTTTAATGTTTATAAGCCACGGAGACAACTTTGTACTGTATTTAATTTAAATTTTCAGCAAATACAGGGAACGAATGTGCCCCCTGTTCCAGATGTGAATGTTCTCTTTGGTCCTCAATTTTTTTTTTCCACAATTTCGAGCAACACCATCTTTTACTTTTCAATCTTGATGCACCCTTATATAAGATTTCCCATTATTTTTTTTACTAAAAAGAATAACATGCATCCAACCTATCTAGCAGAAAAAGTTTGAAACTCAACCAATCAATTTTTTTTTTCTCCAGCAACAAACGGCTCTCTACCAACCATGTCAAAGCTTTGTTCTTAAGATTTTCAAATTGGAAAAGGTCAAGTGGGTCCCCATTAATATATAATTTAGTAGGAGACCCATCAACCCCTGATTAATTATCTTTATAAAGAAAATATCATAATAGTTTATCTCTTAATTAACTACCACTTCCATGCATAATAGTAAAATAAGATACTTAGAAAGACACACCATCAAACACGGTTTTAGATGTCGCCCATTCCAAGGAACACCAGTCAAACCGTTACCGGGGCAGGTCCAAACTTGACAACCTGGATCCGAAGGGGATCTGGTAACAAATACAATTATAGATCGTGTGTAATTTGTGGAAATGTTTAGGGGTATTTCCGTCACGCGGAGATGCAGCCTCACCGGATCGCGACTAATTAAAAGCAGCAAAATTGAATTTCGGCAAGGACAGGTCATTTTCGCATATATCCCAGGACGTACCCGTCCTCTTTAGCTGCGTTTGCTTTTTGGCCCCTTCCGTTTTATGCAGTCTCACCACCTCGCGAACAAGCTTGCCACGGCACCCAGATTCCTCTCGCCTCCCCTTTTCTCCTACCGAAGCTCGAAAACTATCGACGTTGGAGAAGAGAAAACCACCATCGAAGAGGACCTTCTCCGCAAATACAGGCATGGATCTCTCTCTCCCTCTCTCCCCTTCTTATACCGATTTAGATATTAGAAGACGGCCCCCTCCCTTCGGTTCCGTTGAAAAGTTCTTCATTCTTCGTGGGGAGCTTATCTTCTCTGTATTTTTTTTTCCTTCTTTTTTGGTTTCTTCTTCTTCTTTTGCTTGTTGCAGCTCTGTTTCTGGTTTTGATCTTTTGTTGGTGGTCGATGTTTTGGTTCCTCTCGGGAACCAATTCGGCGATCTATTGTTTTTCGTCGGCATTTTTGGTTAAAGAGAGAGAATTCTTTTAACTGATCGTTTTTTTTTTGTTCCTCCGTTGTTGTATTCCCTTCCCCTTTTCCTCCATCTGTTGGATATTCATACGATCTGTTAATTTCTCATTGGCATTTCAGGTGAAGGTTGTCCTTCGGAATTTAGGGTTTCTGTGTTTCCCCGTTGTGTTCGTTCTTTTCTCTTTGGGAGGAACCGTGTTAAGCTTAATGGTTTTCTTGGTCTTCCAAAAAATTGGATTTTCTGGTGGTTTTTGAAGGCGACCGGTTTTTTTTTTTTTTTCTTAAGAAGATCCATTGCTAAGGATCTCGTACAAAATGTGTGGAGTGTGGTACTTGATGTAATTGAGATCTTCTCGAATTTTTGCATAATTTGGTCTTTCAATTCTTTGTCTAGTTTTGTTTCTGGAACCTATCCGTCGTGCTTTCTTCTTTTTATTCCGTGGTTGCCTTGCGGTAGCCTGTTGTCTTCGTATGATCTGAAAGACAAGCGTGTTTGGATTGCTTTGGTCAGTGATTCTTAAAATGGAGGACAACGCGCAGCGGCATGGTTTGTTGGTGAGATTTATGGGGATTTGTCTTAGATTTTTCTTTGTTTTAAAACCAGCATAAGTTTCGCGTTTTGAGCATGTGGTCGTAAATCTTTGGCCGAGTTTTTCCTTGTATGTTTAGTTGAAGGATTTGATAAAAGAAGTTGAAATTTGCTTTATATTCTGGAAACTCTGTCCGCTGGATTTGGTTGAGATGGTAGCACGTAATTCGACACCATCTTTTGCTTGACAATCTAGTAGAATTATTTGTAATTTAGTAACAACGGGGAATCTGCATTTTATCAGATTATATTTAATATGTTGCATTTTGATCCTGTGTGTTCTCCGATTTTGTCGTCTAGGAGTTAAGCAACACTAAATTATATTACGTACTCAATTGTATGCAAGTGCTCATACGTTATTGTGTCCATTCTTCTTTCTCAGGCGTATGCACGTCCTCCTCACTTCATTGCATGTAGGGACGATTCCTACCCTGACGAGGTAAGGCGCTTCAAGAGGAGATACAGGATGAAGCGTTGGCTCTGTTGTAGTTGTCACGTGGATGATACATATAGGGCAGATGATGATGATCTGCTAAGAAGCCCAACGAATGCTTATGATGGTATATAACTTGCCCCATCGTTTGATTCATGAAAGTACTTCTATGTGAACGACTGCTCAAATTGTTGTAATTTTTTCGATCTTACAAGCTAATGTTGGTCGAATGTCTGATGCTTCACAATATGAGCTCCTCTTTGGAGCATATGTGGGACATGATTTTAGAGCTTTACACAGACGGGTGTTTTTGGACATTTTTCAAGCAGAACGCCAGCTATATGGAAGTTGCATTATTAGTTAGAAGATAATAACGGTGTATAAATTCTTTCAGATGAGTCCCCTGATATGCGACAGTTTGCAAAGCACACATCTGTCATGGTTTGCCATTTGCAGCATTGGAAACAGTGGAAAGTTAATTGTCTAACAGTTTTCAAGGCATAACCTGTCATGAAAATAGTATCCAAATCTTTTTTTTACTTTGTTTTTTACATTTTCCACCTTGGTGATTGTGTATCTAAGAGTAGGAATATACCCGATACTAGGGAATATGTACAGCAAACAAATGGGCATATGATTTAAGTCACCCATGTGCTATGGACCTAAAGTAGCTGTCTCATTTGGTTATTTGGAAATGCTTTACGTTTCATATGTGGACTGTCATCTGCATAGTTCATATTGTTTCTTTACAGCTCTAAGTTTCTAAGTTCAGACTACGTTGAAGTGAGGTCTGCATGTCTTTCTGGAGACCTTCTTTCAAACTTATGAATATGACATATGTTTCTCATTCCCTTTTTCACTTACCTTTCTCTGATAACTAGACATGCACTTAACAAGAGAAATTAAACCTAGGTTTTAACATGGTAAAAAGGCTGGCATTGGTGCCACTTGATGAGTTGATGTAGAAAAGGAGAGGGACATAAGATTGATTTTGGAGGGGTGGGAGGCATGAGCGTTATTCTTTTATGCATGATAATTATCTGAGAAATGCTACAATTTTTAAGTTAGTTTCCCTTGAGCATCTCATTGTAAACTAATCTACTATTCTACATTCTCTTTCTAAATTTCAAGGATATCATTTTTTTTTTCCTCTCAGGAATACAAAAAGGTTCAAAGCCATCTGTCCAAGCCATGCCTGAACCTCAGAAGATTCCACCAATTGACGTACCAGCCTTGTCGTTGGCTGAACTGAAAGAAAAGACTGACAATTTTGGGACAAAATCTTTAATTGGTGAAGGATCATATGGCAGAGTCTATTATGCAGCATTGGATAGTGGCAAAGGTGTGGCAATAAAAAAGCTTGATGTTTCAAATGAACCAGAGTCCAATACAGAATTTTTGACTCAGGTTAGCGTCTTCCCATATGTTAAATGATTTTCATTCATTCACTAACCATTCAAACTGTACGACATGAGTAATTTGAGGCTCTATCTGTCAGAGTTAATCATATGCTTATTACTGATTGCAGGTCTCTGCAGTCTCAAGATTGAAGCACGACAATGTTGTTGAGTTGCTTGGCTACTGTGTGGAGGGGAATCTGCGTGTTTTAGCATATGAGTTTGCCACGATGGGTTCTCTGCATGATATCTTGCATGGTATGGTTGACAATCCTCATGCTTAATCTGGGTAGGCTGCTGCATGGGGATGGCTATTTTCTCATTTTCTCATTTTCAGGTCGAAAAGGAGTGCAAGGCGCACAGCCTGGTCCTGCACTTGACTGGATGCAGCGAGTAAAAATTGCTGTTGATGCAGCAAGAGGCCTGGAATACCTGCATGAGAAAGTTCAGCCTTCTATAATACATCGAGACATCAGATCTAGCAATGTTCTCCTATTTGATGACTTTAAAGCCAAAATTGCAGATTTCAATCTCTCAAATCAGGCACCTGATATGGCTGCTCGCCTTCATTCCACACGAGTGTTGGGAACCTTTGGCTATCATGCACCAGAGTAATTCTTCAGTACTATGATTTTCCTTCATTATCTTTGTTTTCTTGAATCATTGAATGTGATGCAGGTTCTTTAATGTAATGCATCTTGTAGTATAAGAGATTGAATTTCTTTTAAATATTAGACAATAGGATGTGTGTAAGCCATGTTTTGAAGTCGTTGCTTAACTAAAAAAGAGATAGGCAGTCCCTGTTGCCAATTAGCATTTACAGACACTTGTTGTGACACATTAACGAAAGCTGTTTCTTGGCATTCAAAAGAGAACCGAAAGCATGTAGCAATTTCACATTTGTTGTGTGCAAGCTGCTGCTTCACACTGTTTCAACTTTATGGTCGTAACCAACGTCCATAAATAGTCTAATGTGTTAGTAGTTACTGCGAAACTGCTCTTGCATTCATGGTATTTGTTCTTAGTTCCTTCATCAAGCTTCTATTGTCTGCTCCATTTTGTGCTTGAGAAAGGTATTGCTTTCTGATGGAATGCCATGAAGATTCACATAAATTTTGTGTTGTACATCTGTATCGTTTAAAACTTGTTTAGTGTTTGTGTTTCTGCAGATTTAAATATGTTCAAGTGAATGGATGGTATAGAATTTGATGTTATATCAATGTTGCTTTTATTTCTTGTTCCAGGTATGCAATGACAGGTCAGTTGACCCAGAAAAGTGATGTATACAGCTTTGGAGTTGTTCTTCTTGAGCTTCTAACTGGCAGAAAACCAGTGGACCATACTATGCCACGAGGGCAACAAAGCCTCGTTACCTGGGTGGGTACCCTGAATCTATCTCAAAATCAGTGTCATCTTACAGCAAGCATTTCATTGTCGCCAGAATTGAACTAAGAGTTGTTTCCTTCAATTGGTTTAGGCGACTCCCAGGCTGAGTGAGGATAAGGTGAAACAATGTGTGGATCCAAGGCTGAAGGGAGAATATCCTGCAAAAGGAATTGCTAAGGTTCTCTCTCTCTCTCTCTCTCTCTCTCTCTCTCTCTCTCTCTCTCTCTCTCTCTCTCTCTGAGTCTTGGACACTAGCTGTGTTCCTTGCCTTTGATTTCTGCATAAATTGTCTTATCCTTTAAAAAGCAACTAGATTGAGCAGTCATACATTTCTTTAGGGCTTGACTCAAAAGCAACCATTGCTAATCATATTGCACATATGATGGGCGAGCAGTTTTAGATATATGTGTTCTTCTTTGTTGCTGCATTCTGCACAAATTGTTTTGTCTTTGACAAATTACTGGCTTAGTTTCGTCCACATAAATAATCATGGGCCACATGTATGTGTAAACTGGATCCTTCATAGTGGAGTGGATCTGCTTGTACATAAGGTTAAAACAGTTAAATGGCCATCGGGACTCTAACTAGAGGGTTACTGGTAGCAAAAAAGTATCTGTTCTGCGACCACTTTGATTCTTCCCCTTCCTCATCCAAGCTTTTGGACCCCTGGCAAAGAACTGGGTGCGTTTTTTATTTTGAATGTTTTTACCTTCACATTCATCTTCGCATGAAAATTAACATCATTTGTTCTAGTTCTTGATTTGAAATTGTGAGTGTTGTCATTAAAAACTAGTTCATTTGGTGAGACTTTCATCTGAATTCCTGAAGACGGTGATTTGAAAAGTTATGGTCATTGGATTAACTTAATTTTTATCATGTCGTGCATGTGTTTGTTTTTATTCCAACTTGATCATTCCTTTGGTAAGCTTTCTTAACAAAATTATCCATTCCTCCAACGCAAATGGAGTTTCGACTTGGCTGGTACTTTTTATGGTAGATGGTTTGTGAAAATTTGTCTCTATTTTCCCTAGTATCCTGAATTATACTTAATTTTACTTTGTGAATTATGCATAAACCATCAATGATGCTTTGGCTTTCCTGCATGCATGCACCTGTTTGCTTTGCAGTGTTCACTAGATTTGAGAGTCCTAATTCAAATGTGCACTGCAGTTAGCAGCTGTGGCAGCATTATGTGTGCAGTACGAGGCGGAGTTTCGACCAAACATGAGCATTGTTGTTAAGGCACTGCAGCCACTTCTCGTGCCGAGGCCTCAATCAGCTGCACCACCTCCACCTACAGCTGGTCCATAAATGTCAAGCTGATGTTCCGTGAATTTGCGCCTCCCAAATGGTTTCGTGCCATTCCGTGCTGTTTTCTCTGTCTTGAAGGTTCTGTTTCACCTGGGTTCTGTCTCTTCACCAGGCCTCTAGATTCCTCATGCTTTGTCCAAATTTCAGTCTTTGTACATGTTTTTCTACTTTTGAGTCTTATTGCAGGCGGTTTGTGTTGCCTGCACCAGAGTGGCCATGAGTTTGGATTGTAACAGGAATGATCTGGTTGATTTGATTTAAATGGTGTAATGGTGTATATGCTCATTCTGTATTTTAGCTCTTATTTTCCTATGATATTTAGATTCTTCATGTCGGCTGTGTGATTCGGCCCTCCCTCGATCTTTTCTAAAGCACCTTCTCCGTTACTTTTCTTCTTCCTGACAGCTATGTGGACTATGAGCCCTTGTAAACGGACGAGGCGTTGTTGCTTGCATGTTATCATATTAAACAAGGTTGAGGGGTTCATTTTAAATGAGTGATTGACGACCGCGTTTACAAGTGCCCATTCTTTTCAACACTCTCCAGCTGTCTAAATTGCTTGAACACGTAAAGTTGAAACCTTTTCAATTTTAGTGATTGGACACGAGGGCACCATCTTCTGACTCTGACAAAACATTAATAAGTAAAAAATAATAATTAATTTTTATATTAAGAAAAGTACAAATTCCACTTTGCAAAATATAAAATATAAAATAATATAGCAGTCGTTCGAGGGCCATGTCGCTCAACGTAGCGATTTTATTTCTGACTCCATGGAGGAGTTGCTTTATTTTAGACACAAAATAAAACTTTGGCATTAGTCGTTATAGATTATAACTTTTTATTTTGACATCAACTAAAATTTTTCAATTTTTTTACGGCAGAAGATTAAAAAGGTTTCATGACTTATAGAATCTTACCTGCAACTACAGGCCCAAATAAACTGATTTTCAGAGTATTCTTTGCTTGCGCAACTTATTGATTACATACGGATGCATTTAAAAAGAAAACCTAAATTTTGAACTCTTTAAATGTATTATTAGGTGAATGGGACAGATCTACTACCTGGCTGATGGTTGAAGTGTCCACCCAATCTAGTCTCTCTGTGATACATGGATTGTTTTGGTTGTCGAGGTTGTCATCTCGTGTACATTTCAACTTATGGTAGCCTTTTTTTTTTTTTTTTAAGCATTGAAAGTTAATGCCTCGATGCTTCAAAACAAAGACGACCCCGCTTATCAGCTTCTCAACGAAAGAAAAAACGCGTACTATTGACCACGACGACCAGTATCGTTTCGATGTTCAGCCGATACTGATCACACTAGGTTCCTGATCGCCGTTCAATATGAAGAGGCTTATGCAGTTATGCTGACTAATTGGACCTGAACTTAGCTTGCTTACAGAAAATTGGCGACAGGTGAGAGACTCAAAGAACTTCACACACCTCATCTTGAGAGAACTGACCAAAGGAAGGAGATGATAACCGTCAAAAAATAATTGTCAACATAAAAAATAAAAAACCAAAAAATGACACACGTCCTTATAAAAAATAACTGAACCTTTTCTTCAACACTCCCCCTCAAGTGAGGCATAGAGATTATAGCAGCCCCACTTGAATTTTAGCTCCTCAAGCCGTTTCTTATCCAAGCCTTTAGTTAATCCATCAGCAAGCCGATCATTGCTTTTAGTATATGGAGTTGTAATCACCTTTTGTTGAACCTATTCACGCACATAATGGCAGTCAATTTCTATGTGTTTAGTGCACTCATGAAACATTGAATTAGTTGCAATGTGTATCGCCGCTTGTACACAAACACAATTCTTCATAGCTTCTTGATAGGAATTTGAATCAACAACTTTAGATATATTGCTCAAGTATGCAACATGTTTGGATGATACCCGATCATAACATAGATAATGATTAATTGGAAATGTTTGAGTAGAATAAGTAACATAGTCTTCTAAATACCTTGGAAGGTACGTGTCTCTTTGAGATCTTCTCACTGTAGTCTCTATAATTGCATTTTGGATAGTTTCATCATCATTAAAAACACTATCATCAGCATCACATTCATCTGTTACCTCATTAAGGTCTGCTTGCTTGTGGTTGAGGTAAAGTAATAAACACATCAAACTCTTTATAATCCTCCATTGTAGGTGTAACACTATGGTTTAATGATTCCTCATTTCGCTCAGTGGCCTTAAAGAATGGTTCTTTCTCATCAAAACAAATATCTCATGAGATCAATACTTGGTTGGTTTCTAAATCGAAACACTAATATCTCTTTTTTGATGAAGAGTATCCCAAGAATACACACCGTTTGGCTCTTTGACTTAACTTGTAAGATCCTTTGCATTTGACAAAAACTACACACCCAAAAGTCCTTAAGTGTGCAATTTTGATAGGTCGGTTCATAAGAATTTTCATTGGACATTTATTATTCAAATGTCTTGATGGAAGCTTGTTTATAATATAACATGCTGTCATAACTGCATCACTAAAACCTTTTTGGTACTGACATTTGGAATAGTAATGAGCGAGTTGTTTTTAACATATGTCTATTTTTTCTCTCAGTCACCCCGTTCTGTTGGGGACACATGTAAATTGATGAGTAATTATGTTTTTTCTCAAATTGATCAAATTTTTTATTTTTGTATTCAGTTCTATTGTCTGATCTCAAGATCTTCACACGAGCATTATACTTTTTAGATTTCAACAGGTACAACCATGTCATTTTAGAACAATCATCAATAAAAGTCACATAGTAACGATATCCACTATAATTCCTAACTGGTGGAGGGCCCCAAACATTAGAATGCACTAACTCAAACAAAGTGTTAGTATGATTTTCTATAGTACCAAACGGTAATCTAGACATCTTGGTAAATTTGCAAATATCACACAGGTGTGAATTAAAGACTAACTCAGGCATTACAACTTTCATAGTTTGACTTGACACATGTCCAAGGTGCCGGTGCCATAACTCTCCATTTGATTTAGAACTTGTGACTAGTGCACTACTTGTGTTGTCCAGCCAATAAATGTCACGACGTAATTCTCCCTTACCAATCATCTCCCTCGTCACAATGTCCTGAATAATCACATCAGTTGGAGAGAAAGTAACACAACAATTAAGTTCTCATGTAAGTTTCGATATAGATAACAGATTGGAATTCAAATCTGGCATGTGCAGAATTTTTGAGCTAATAGGCTGATTTAAAAATGACATTTCACCAATACCACTCACATGCATAAAAGACTCATTTGCTATAGTAACTGATTTATCAATATTATGAGTGGAATAGTTTTTTATTAGATGACGATCCATGGTCATGTGGTCACTCACCCCTGAGTCTAACACCAAGTATTAGAAAACATACCTTTTGAATTACACTGAGTAGAACGAGTAGAATTGTTTGATGCTGACTAACTGGACCTGAGCTTAGCTTGCTTACAGACAATTGCCGCTGCCCAATACTTGAAATGAATATGGTGACGCCCAAGCAGACATCTGTTTAATTCCAATCTACCATTGAACCCTCAGTTTAAAGGGAAACACAAACGATCTCTCTTTAGTTTCTAAAAGGCCGGACATTTTCAAAACCATTTTAATGACCAAGGTTAGGGGCGCCCTGCTGAGTACCTGTCGTACTCATGGCAGTTTTGGTTTTTGCTCATGATCACAGACAGTAGTTGTTTGAGATTGAACCAGATCTTGCTGGAAATCTTATGCTGCCTTGGAGCATTTACACCAGAGTCGCAATGCTTTTGTCGGCAGGGCAAGTTGAGGCTGGAGGTGAAAGAGACGGTAGAAAGCACAAAATATTTAAGTTGTTCGTGTTCCTCTGTACTGATCTATGAGGTGCCTTTGTGCGAACTTTTTTGTTGAGCAGCGGGTGAGAGCACCAGGAGACGATCGAGTTTGTTCAGGTTGCTTTCGGAGTTTGGTCACATGTACAGATGGCTCTTCCATGCGTGCTTTTTAGATGTTTGCACTGGGAAGATGAGAACTGCCGGATATTTTCCTGCGCATTTATGAGCAATGAAGTGTGTGGCCTGCATGCGTTGATAGGATCAGGCAGGGAATCATCATCTGTAAATTTTTTTTGCCTTCCGGAGCGTTCCTCTGAATTTGGACTGCTCTGGTTCTGCTTGCAATTTGCACGACCACCTTATTGGTTGTTCATATTCGCGTGTTATCTTGCGATTTCTATGTAGAAGAAAAGAGATACAGAGAGAGAGAGGAGGAGGGGGTGAGGAAGGAGGTAGGGTCTACTGCTTAGACACGTGGTGTCCAAAGGGAGATGGCCATTGGTATCCTCTCGCTTCCACTTACCTTGCTCCATCTTTAGAAACATCCCGCCATTTCTAGAGGCCTCTTCCCGCTGGTCAAATATCAATCTGCTCTCTAGTCCGATGGAGGATCCGCTTCAATATGTTTCCTGCTCTTCAGGTAAAAATGGTGGTGTCGTCGATTTTCGTTTCTTCACCATGCCCCTTCAAAACCCAATTCATCAAACGCATTCCTTTGAGCTACCCATCTGCCATTCAGAAGAAACCTGTGTCAAATCTTCCATTCTCCAGTTGCTCAAGAAGAACCTATGTCAGATTTTCGGTTCAAGATCATGAGGAACAATCTCAAGCCCCTACAGTTTCCACAATTTCAGACCCCATTGAGGGTGAAATTGAAGGGAACTCTTCGGTAGAAACTGGAGAAGAACCGCAGATCACTGAAGAACAGCAAGAGGTAGACTGGAAGGTCGATGAAGAATTCAAGAAATTTATGGGTAATCCTTCCGTTGAAGCAGCTATCAAGCTTGAGAAGAAGCGAGCTGAGAGGAAACTCAAGGAACTCAGCAACGAAACAAATAGTAATCCTGTAGGCAGATTTTTCTCCAATGTTCTTCGTGACAGTGTTGAGAAAGAGAGAGAGAGGTTAGAAAAGGCACAAGAAACTTTCAAAGCCTTAGACCTTAACAAGGCAAGCTTTAGAATGTCAAAAGTTTCATGTTGTTCTTCCTTACTTCCAGTAGTCTGTTTTGTCCTGAATCTTGAATATTTGTTTATGTTTTTTAGCTGAAGAGCTGCTTTGGTTTTGATACATTCTTTGTTGTTGATGTTCGGCGGTTTGGAGATGGTGGAATCTTCATTGGTAATTTGAGGAAACCCACAGAGGAGGCCATCCCCAAATTGGAAAAGAAGTTATCAGAAGCAGCAGGGAGAGAAGTAGTTGTGTGGTTGATGCAAGAGGAAGCAGGTGACATAAAGAAGCAGGTGAAGTGGAAAGTTCTAGCTTTTTGGGGTTCCCCACTACGCTTCGTCCAAAATTTCTTATCTTTTTCCAATGGCTTAGGTGTGCATGGTGCAACCCAAAGTTGAGATTGATCTTCAATTTGAGACCACGAAGCTGAGCACTCCGTGGGGATATGTTAGCGCTATCGCTTTATCTGTTGCAACTTTTGGAACTATTGCATTAATGAGCGGCTTCTTCCTCAAGCCCGACGCCACTTTTGACGACTATGTTGCTGATGTGCTTCCTCTTTTTGGTGGTTTCCTGACTATTTTAGGGGTTTCTGAGGTAAGTCCCTTACTGTCTCATCCCATACACTCGTAAAAAACTACCTGCTACACTGCAGTATAATCTGCATGTGCTTGATCAATAGCCATAAATGCGACCATGGTGATCAGATAATATTACATTCGTTTTTTTTATTTGTGAAATCCTGCAGATAGTTACATCTTATTGCGTGAATGCAGAATAATTCTGCAGAACGCTTAGTCAGTAGCGCAAATGGGACCATGGCGGTCAGATATTGTCAGCCATTCTTTTTTCTAATCGTAAAGGCCTTCAGAACAATTTTAAAGAATATTTGACAGTCTTTCTGCTTGATTTAGAATTTCCCTCGTACCTTATGTCCACTAAGTTACAGCAACTTGTCAGAACGCAAATTATACTCACGCAAAATCATGTCAGGATTCACAGGGACGACGTATGTGCTATTCAATATGCATATTTTTATTATTATACGTGCATGCAGAGTGTAGAGTATAAGAACATGTACGTGCAGATCGCTTTCTGAAGTAAATGTAAGTTATGTTTTTCAGGTGACTGTTTATATCCGTCAAATCTCACCAAATAGGATCATTGGCAATTGGCATGCTTGACTCTGCTGCGCCTAATGGAGGAACCTTAGCCTAAATGAGACGAGGCAGCATCAGGCAACTTCAACACACTACCTGAAGAACTATTAAATGTTAAAAGTTGTTAGCAAAGCTGAAACACTTTTGAAAAATGTGTGATTGTATAACAATGAAACAAGTGTGACACGATAACAAAATTAAACATATCATAACATGATCATAAACGTGATTAAAATTTTAAAACATGGTATTAACCAAGTTGAACAAAAAGTTGTAGTGCACAAAAATAGAAGTGTGGTGAAAGAACGCCACCAGAAGACGAACGGTGCACCAGACCTCAAAAGGAGGAGAAGTAGAAGAAAACAAGAAGGAAGAACCAGAAGAATGTTGTTCCTATAGAGTGCTCATATTTTGTTCGTATTCCATGATCTAATACAGGCACTAAAATTGTGAAGTCCTGCTCCTTTTTATTCTATTCTATTGATTCAACATTTCATTTTTTACCTAGACAGATTGCTACAAGAATAACAGCGGCTCGCTATGGAGTAGACCTGAGCCCATCCTTTCTTGTACCATCCAATTGGACGGGTTGCCTGGGTGTTATGAACAATTATGAATCCCTTTTGCCTAACAAGAAGGCCCTTTTTGACATTCCTGTTGCACGTACTGCAAGTGCTTATTTGACATCCCTGGCTCTGGCAATTTCTGCTTTTGTGGCTGATGGAAGCTTTAATGGAGGCGACAATGCCTTGTAGGTTACCTAACTTATCTCCGAGACTGAACAAAATTGTCCCACCATGCTTCCTAACAGCTGACAAGTATATATGAATTCTTTCTGGATTTTGACAGGTACATAAGGCCACAGTTCTTCTATAACAATCCATTGCTTTCTTTTATCGAGTTCGTGATTGGTCCTTACTCAGATGATCTGGGGAATGTTCTGCCTAATGCTGTTGAAGGACTTGGGGTGCCTGTTGATCCCCTTGCTTTTGCTGGTCTTCTAGGTAAGTGGATTACTCGTTTGAAAACGTGAAAACTCATGATCGACCAAGTGCTAGAAAATTATACACGAACCCAACTGAACCAAATGCAGAATCAGATTAATGTGATTTTGTCATCAATGCTGCTTCCACCAGCATGTCTGACTAGGAGAAAGACTGGGAACATTTTCTTTGTTCAATCTAGATTTTGTTAATGAATATCAACCTGACATGTCACTTCTTGAAATTTGCATACCCACATTGGGTCAGGCATTTTCCAAGCATAGACTCTGAACTGAGTTTAGAAGGAAAGGAAGGTTGATAGAGTTAGTTGCAGTCTAGAGTATCTCAAATCCTAGGATTTAGAATTGCATGAGTTCAGATATCCAAGGCAATAATCAATGGAGGCCTTAAGGTTCCTGATCACCATTACGGGGCCAAATGGTTTACGGTTCTGATCTTTCTTTAGGAATGGTGGTGACTTCTTTGAATCTTCTACCTTGCGGACGACTTGAAGGTGGTCGAATAGCTCAAGCTCTGTTTGGGCGGAGTGTGGCGGCAACATTGTCCTTTGCAACATCACTGCTGTTGGGCATAGGTGGGCTTACTGGCAGTGTGCTTTGCTTGGCTTGGGGCTTGTTTGCGACCTTCTTCAGAGGTGGCGAAGAATTACCTGCGAAGGATGAGATCACACCTATAGGAGATGACAGGTACGGTTGGGGCCTGGTGCTGGCTGTTATTTGCTTCCTCACTTTGTTCCCCAATGGTGGAGGCACCTTCTCGAGTTCCTTCTTAAACCAACCGTTTTTTAGAGGAGATATGTAAATATAGTTGAATGCTAGCGTATTTTCTTGTTATTCCGATGAAAATACGTTGTGGCAACTGTTGAATCTGCTGTTGTTAATACCACTTCATTTGATTATTTATGCGGTGGAAAAGCATGGCGTAAAGGACTTGACGCCTTCAAACTACAAACATCACAACTTGCAATTACACATGTGGGCTAACATATTTCTGGTGCATCCAGATCCAAATCCAGTAACTGTTGTTTAGTAAAACTTCAATGAGTTTTATTTGTCCATGGTATATGACATTGAATGGTATTTGTATAGCACTCGTATATATATATATATATATATATATATATATATATATATATATATATATATATAGTGCTGATTTTTCCAAGTGAGTTCTGTTTCAGATTTAAATACGGTTTTACAATATATTCCTTGAGACCAACCCAGGGCCCATGAGTGAACATGGGAGTGCTCATATGCAATCCAAAGTAAGTTGGCAAGCAAGTAATGCCTCAGCAATTCGAACTGCTTGGTTCGTTTCTCAAGTCAAAAGTGACTCGTCTGATCAAAATGCAAAGCGGAAGGTATTGAAATGCAATAATGGCTTATCTTCAATAATAAATTTCGACAATGTCCCCTCCAATATTACATTGGATAAAATACAAAAAATGACTAGCTATATACCCTTATAATTGTCGAGGTAAAGCAAAAAAAGGCTGGAGACTGATTTTATATAATGGGCCGTATAAATACAAGCACCCAAGCTTTAGCATTGTGTAACAGCAAGAGCAGCAGACCTGCCATCTTAATTGCACCACCAACCAGACCGCCTTTTTCTTCTATTCAAATTTCAACTATTTTCTCGCCATTTATAGATCGACAATTTGATAGCGTTAAGTTTGCTAAGCACCACTCAAGAAACAAATCACCTTATATATTTCACCGAGTTTTGTAAAACTGGCTGGTCTCTCCAGTGGAGAACAATTGCAGCCGAAAGAATCAATCCTACATAGAAATTTCCTGCTACAAGCACATGAACAGACACAAATAACAGTAAATTTTAAGCACTGTAACACAACATTGTTCACTTTGTGCAGAAATCATAAACAGATTTTGATTAGAAAAAATAACAAAAAAACCTTAAGTAGCCATTTTTGCAATTTATTCAGTTTATTCTGCTTTTCTTTTCTCACGATGTGGTCAACAATCAAGGTGATTGAGAACACTTGAGGTTTTACAATAATGCCAGTTTCACCAAAACAACCTCTAATACAAAACATAGAAAGAAGAAACCAGCAACTGCAACTGACAAAGCTTTGAGAAGTCAAAGGACCATCCCATTGACTGCATAGAAGAAACCAAAAGTACCCTAGAGACCCTGTTCCGTGTGTGGGTTTATCCAGTCGCTTAAAATTAACCAAGATTTCTAGCCCGCATCAACCCCAGAAAAATGGCCCTCTCTCATTCGTCTGTAAAATTGGTTAAACCACTTCCAAGATCCATCTGGGTTCAGAAATCATTTGCCTAAACAAGTGATGACCAAATTGTGCGCGAGTAAATTTTTATTGACTTCTAACCTAACAGATAATCTGCAGTTTCTAAAAATCTTCGAAAGAACTTCATGAACACCGACCTCCATAAATCACATGGTACCCAGTTTTATGAAACTATTTCTGTTGTTTTTGCTTCTTATCTATTCCATTATTATGCGTAAAACATTTTATATAAAAGACAAAAATGAACTTGAAGATTCATGTTTTGAAATGAGTACTTAACGGAAACCTGGGCGTGGACAGTCTTACGAGGAGCAGTGAGACACACTTGCTGTAACTTACACCAGGCTTTATACTTATACCTATATTTTTTACTTCAATGGGGATGCATGTAGGAACCAAACCATTAAACCATTATTGCCTGCCTGACAGACAAAATCCACCCTGACATTGGCAATGGCAAGCCCTTTGAATCTCTAAGCCTCAAAAGGCTTAATAAGTCTATATATAGGATCTAGATTGAACAAAATTGTAAAGTATGCCAGGATAACAGATCAAGACACATCTCAAGTTCTTACCATGAGGTGCAAAATCTGAATATTCTAGACATTGGAGCAAGCCATAGGACGATATTTCATTTTTGATGGGGTTAGAAATGATAGCAATTTGTATGGACAATCCTAACTTAGTAACCAGTAAGCATAAGACCAAGTGACATTTTGAGAACTAAAACATATTATATGACACTAAACAGGAAGCATACCTTACACATTAGAATTAGGTGGGGAGAAGTGGTTCTCTCTCACTAGAAATAATGCGATGTGTAGTCTGGCACCAGCAGCAAAAAAACAAGTCAGTCTTGGCAAGTTTGTCTAAAATAGAAGAATTTCATTAGTTAAAGCATAACAATTTCAAAAGACCTATTGGGGGAAAGAAAAGCAGTACATACTTCTTCATTGGCTCCAGCAGCCATATTTATGAAAGATGACTCCTTTGATCTGCAAAACAAAACCAAAAAACTGTAAATAAACTCAAACACATCAAAATGCTCCATATCAATAGCTGTATATATAAATAGGGATTTTCAGTTGCTACTCGGAGAAGTTCAGAGACCTTTAGTTGAAAGTCAGTTCTCTTATTGTTTTCCACAAATGAACCACACGTATACATAAAAACTGTTTTCCACAAATGAACGAGAACTATGCCACATGGACAAGGAAAAACGGGTGTTGTAAAACTAATTTGATGTTTTCTTTTTTATTATGTATGAATATAAACAATTAATGTAATGAAATGTTATTGTTTTCATATATGTGAGTGGAGTGTGTGAGTGTGTGTGTATGTGATGAGAACTCGGGTTTTATGCTGTTGCGCTACATCCATGCCCATACCTGCATCCATGTGACAGAGGTTGGAAATTTATTGAGAATAGCTTTTATAAGTCTTAACCTGGGAATCTACAGATATATATATATATATATATATATATATATATATATATATATATATATATATATATATATATATATATATATATATATATATAAACAAGGAAAACTCAATTTTTTGATGTGTTGATGAAATATGAAAAGTCAAAAAGGCTACAAAATTTATAAGCCAAAAAAGCTAAGTTTATTTTAAATATACATACAGAAATACGACTTTTTCCCCCTACATTCTTGGGTATATGAAGCCCGTCTGTACAATTATATTTGCTCAAAAACAGCCCACAAAGTGCTAGCCTGTTAGATAGCAAGTAGGTGCCTGATGGCAAGTGAATGGTGCAATCCAAGCCCTACACTCCATGCTCATGAGTCATACTCCCTCTTTCTGATAAACAAAGGTACGAAAAACTGGGATCAGGTCACTCCCACTTTCACATGTCTGTAATATGGACCACGAATTTGTGCCTGTTAACCTTATCAATGTACTAAAATGATGGCACATACTAATACAATGGCAAGTGACTGAATACCTTCAGTGGTATGTCACTTTGTTAAGCAGATGCATTGGGTGACCGGACTTTCACTCATAGTTTTTGTCGCATGGTGAAGGCACAAACATAAAACTAACCTGTGATTCTTTTGAACCTCCAATATTTCTACTGCCCCATTTTGCTCTTCTTTGACCTTAGATAGTGGAGAAAAGAACTGCAAAAACATAAATAAAAATTAGAAACACAACAAATTAAACAAATGATTGATCCTATAAAGAAAAACTCAGATTACCTGATGCATTGATATGAAGACAATAGAAATCCCTAACATGAAATTAACTGTCAAAGTATGGCCAAATAATGCAGCAGATGCTATGCCAGTGAAAATGGTGGCAACAGTTGACGAATACTTCTTCAGTATGGTATCTGTAAAAACCAGTGAGTAAACAACTGACAATGTTGCAAACATGTAAGCAAGAACATCCATCAAATGTAGTCAGTAGCCAGGGAACGAAAATTTTCTATTCATGCAAAAGAAAGGATCAATTATAAGGAATACAAGATACCACCAGAATACTCAAAAAGGCACAGAAGAGTGAAATATGACCTGCATATTTGAAAAAGAATGAGGACAAAATTCCTTGCGCTGCATTGTTGCAGATCAATAACATGGTAGCTTTTGAGTGGCCTTGTAGAATATTGAAGTTGTTAGGTCCTGTTCAAATAATAGAGCAACAAGAGCATTACATGTTTGTAGGTGAAAAAGTAAACAGGATGGTTGTTCTTTATTTTAAACATCTTGCACAGGCCAAAAGAAGTGAATATAAAAACCACAGGCTATTGTATACTAGTATTATGTAAATCAAACATTCCATATGAACCACGTATCAGAAAGACCAATACTATCATGTACTAATAATTTTTTTACATTTTGATGTTTTTGTTTAAACATTTATTTTTTATGAATATAAATAATAAACACATGTGTTTGTTTTCCTACTATGCGGGGGTGTGCAGAGTCATGTCCCCTACACCCAAATTTTTAAAATTCTCTGCAACGATGTTTGCACCCACACCCATGTCACACGGGTGAGAACTGTATTAGATACAGTGAATGATAATACACTAGACTGCAGAAATCAAAGACAGACAAGGATGAGACGATCTCTATACAAGTCACCAAGTACTAATATTAACAGAAGCATGCCTTTAGAATCCCCAGAAAATTGATGCATCACATCTAAACTAGGTCCATTAGGTCACAAGAACAATACATCTAACCAGAGCTTCAAAACACACCTTTAAATACAGCCATCCCAAGGATACCAAGGAAATTGAATATTGCACCATATCCGTACAAAAATAAATTCTGTGCCAAAAGAAAAGAGAAATTAGATAGGTAGGATAACAACAGTAACAACAGAAACACCTCACAGTCATGACAACTGAAAGGTCATAAGGCAGATGCATTTATAACAAGTCTTAGGTTCAAAGATAAATTTTCCATAAAAACAAATTCTTGGAACTCCACGTACTTCAACTATGATAACTATAACTTAAATGACAGAGCTTGAAGATCAGTCAATAAGGGTTTCATACAAAGAACAATGAGAAAGCATGTAAATGGTTAGAAAATAAAACGGAAGATAGAAGCAGAATGGTTATGCATGTAAGGATAACATATGTTAGACAAGCATAGTTAGATTAACTTGCAGAACATGGTATCTTAACTGAACTTTAATTCATATTTGATTAGTTTACCAAATGCAACAGCTTGACCAGTTTTCACAGAATTAGAAGCTTCAACCTCTTATTGATATTGGAAAGCAAAACAAATTAATCACTTAAAGTATAAGAACTTTGACTGTGCAAATACACACTGGACAGTGGAGAGGATCCTGTATGAATCCTTAGTTTTCAAATTATTTTATGAAAAGGGATCAAATAAATCAAACAGAAAGCAGTAATCATGTTCAACCCTGATTCGCAAGTTAACATCTCTAAAGAAAATGTCATGGTATATGATAACATTGTGGCATTTGTCTTGGCCCTAAAGCCGTTGTCTTGGGAGTTGAACCAATATACTGAAGTCTGAAGTACTATTTGTATTTATATTCATCATTAGATGGTGCTTTTTCATATATATCATGCTATGGACAGTGTCTTGCCCAGGAATTTTCTCAGATATTGTCCACTTTTTTTACACATCCCAAGATAGTCTTTTAAAAAGGAAAACGTATATTAGTTCCAAAACAAGAACGAAAAGATGAAAGGATGCCAGTGCCACTAAATGAATAAAGAAAATGATATCAGAACTTGTATAATTGGAAAATCTGGAACGGTGTATTTTGATGCTATAGCAGATTTGATGCTCTAGCAGATATCATCCGTAATTTAATAGTCAAAAGCATTAAACAAGCCTAGGCAGGGCCTAGGTGGGCCAAAAATAATATATGAAAGGAAAAATTATGAGGAAGAAAAGGAAGGAGGAGAAGGAAAGAAGAACAAGGGACAAAAGTAGAAGAAAAAAGAACAAAAAAAAGGTAAAATTGGAAGAAAATAGGAGGGAGAAAGAATGAAAGCATTTTTTCTTACATAGGCTCCCACGTGCCCAGCCTAGTCGAGAAGGTGCCTAGGGCCTACCACCTAGGCACCATTTGACTACTAAGATCCATAATGTAATTGTATCATGATAGTACCAATATTATTTAGTTGTACAATTGGAATATTTTTAGAAATGCGTATTTTGACACTCTTGCAGATATTGTCCATAATGTCATCACATCTTAACAATAATAGTGTTGTTCCCAGAACACAAGGAATATTAAATATCAAAATGCACTGTCAAAAGTACAGTAGCACTTCCAGGTCAGTGATATTTGTGATCATTCCTTGGCTTTGTCACATGGACTATTCAAGGGCCGCACCCGTGACACGATGCTGGTGCTGGTGCAGGTCCGACATGCACCCCAACCGCATCCTTTCTTATGTAAGTTCAAAATATTTTCCATTTTTTTTTCTTCTCCCTATCCCTTTCTTTCTTTTTGTATAGTAATAAAAATAAAAAGAAAGGACAGATTAAGTTAAGAAACAAGCTAAAATTATATATATTATGAATACATACATACATATATATATACATATATATATATATAATAAGTATATTATATATATACACCCTCACACCCACACCAGCACCCCGCACTCATGTGACATAGTTCCTTGGTTTGGTTATGACTAATTCTTTACAGGGCCACCTCCATTCGAGCATAACATTCCGCATTTTCTCACCTAAATGTACTTTTTGCAGTCTAAAAGTGAAGCTATGGTACACGTAGCTAAATCTAAAGATGCTTGTAGACTATGATTCAAATCTAATCCAATGATTTATGTCTTAAGACAAATATAATATATCCAAAACTGAAGTAACTTAAACAAGTAAACCATTAAGGCATTAACTTAATTTCCACAAAAATCAAATTTTAAGAAAAATGACAACAAAAAAGGACTGCCAGCTACACCAGGAAAACAGCAGCTTTCTACAACCAATAATTCTCACTGACGAAGGGAAAAAAAGAATCAATCTCTTGAAAGAAAAGCTCATACAACCAGTTTATATAAGCAATTTGGATTTCAAAAGTCAGAATGTATGAATACCTGAAGGTAGATACTTGTGTCAAATTGGCTCTTCAAGGCATATTCGTTGTAGACAGATGCCAAAGATGGAACAGTGACCTACAAATTTTGTAGCAAGGTAATCAAAACATGGTAAGTTATAGAATAAATCATGTGATAATGTTAAAATCGCAAGAATCGCATTAAAAGTTGGGACAAATAATAAGACTTTCCCCAAGGGAAAAAAACATGAAAATTGACCAAGCATGCCTGAAGTACTTCCAAATGAAAATCAAACAAAAATAGCTGAAAGACTGAAAGAAGACCAGAAAGACACATGATTCAAAAATCAATGGGATAAGAAAACTATTTGAATTGATACTTGGCAGGAGGAGACTTAACACATACTAGATATCCCACATAGTACTTATAATGAATAATTAAGTTCTCTGCCAAGAGAACCAACAGAAAACAGTCATTTGCTAAAACAACACTGGAATGGTTAATGCATTATTCCTATTCACGAGAACCAGTGAGACTGAGTCTGAAAATATTTTGAAATGACTAGATCGCAGATCAGCATGTATCACTCACAAAAATTGTGGTATACAGGTATGCACCAGTAGCAACTGGTAAGCCCAATGCTGTGGTACCCTCTGGAAGCGACCGTAGCTGGTTGACAGATATTCCAATAAGTAAAAGCGCAAGAGCCTCCCACTGTTTAAGAAAGAACAAGATAATGAATTTAGGAAGCATACAACATCCTTAAATGTCATAAAAGGTAATCTTCTGCAACATACAAGATGATATTTTCATGAACAATGATTACATCTCTCCACCACCACCTAACACAAAAAGTCCATTAGAAATATTTTTGAAAAGTACACACGACTCCAACTTTTCTAAAGCACATTCAACACTATCACCAAAACCACAGGCCCACCAGTGTAAAACAATAACAAGGCAATACAACCATCAGCTTACCAAAGTCAAGGAACCTCAAATGTTTACTATACTTTCCACATCACAGATACAAAGCATTTGAACAAACATTCAACATATCTTAGTTATTGCAGCACTAACAATTCAGCATCAACATTGAAGAAATACACAATTATAATGAGTCAACAGAAATACATTACTACAGTTAAGAGAAGAAAAACAGACCCACTGCATATCCTAAAAAATATCCACTAAATTTGCACTTTGAAAACCAGTTCCCTTCATATCAAGACTTCAAATTTTATTCATGAGACCCTTGGAGAGCTTCCAAAAATAAAGAACTGCACTGTGAAAAGGAGTATATATTCACAAATTTTACTTGTTTATATATGAAACTGGTGCAGAAGTGTGTATCTTAAGACATCCAATAAAAATATCCAAGTGCCAAATAAACATGGCCAGTTACAGACTAGCACACAACCATGTTTGCACTTGAACCCATGCCTGGACACAAAATGGTGCTTCAGTCATTGGACACTGCTGGCATTTGTAGGACTATGCCTGCTGCATCTAACTACATATGTCATATGGAACATCTAAGATCTGAAAAAAGTGAAAATTGCAAAAGCAAACCTGTATTACAGAGAACCTTCGTTTCATTATCATTTTCAGAAGGATGGCAATGACCAGAACCTGAAAAAAAATGAAAACTTTATACTGGAAATGGAGAATCGAAAATGGAATATAGAGAGCTTGAGAAAGCATGACACGGATGAAAGTGCATAATTTACCAAGATGCTATATAAGTAAAAGCAAGAATGAAACAAGTTGCCGATCTATACATCTGGATGGTTGTTCTATGTTTCAACATGTGCAAGCTGATAGACAAGCAGTCCAACTGTCCAAGGTTCTAAATCATGCTCACCTTGGGGTTGTTAAGAATAACACAAATTTAGGTGGTGTAGCTCTGACTGATATTAAGAAATATCATCTGTTTCCTATGTACTATTACAATGTCTTAACATACAGGGGTATCTAAGGAGTAAGGACAGTACATTATTATCTTAATGTACAATAACCAGAAGCATGAGAATCACAGATAGTCTTCTCTTCTTCAAGTAAAGCTCCTCGTTCTTCCTTTTTCCTTTCTCTTCTACCGCAGAAATTCACAATGGCTTGAACCTACCTTGCAGTGGCAGAGCCATGTTCAACAATGAGCCCAGGAAAACCTTTCACAAAGGTAGCTGAAGCCAGCTCCAGCCATATTGTTTGCCCCCATTGGACCCAGATTGGTGCCCCACACCATGCAGCCTCATCGAGTGTTTTGACTTTTCACTCACTCTTTGCATCTCACCCGTTGAGGGTTTCCACTTATCCTTTGCATCACAGTCATAAAATCACCAAATAGTTTGCCCTTTGAGTGTTTCGCACTATAGGAACTTGCCATTTTCATGTTTTGCCTTTCGCTTATCGTCCTTTGCAATTCACCTTGTGGCCCCATGAAACATAAAAAACAGGCTGTAGCCTCCACTATGTGCTACTGCATCCCTGCCAGTGGCAGCTAAATCGTCTTATTTTTTGTGAGGTTGGCATTTCTCCACCGCAGTCACCACTGCAGCTGACCACCAACCATCTTCACCACAGGCATCAGCTTCATAGATAAGTCTCTCTGTCTTCCACTGACACAGAGCAGTGGGCTGCCTCTACCACTTGTTTTTCTGCAGGACGAGATGGGCAGATTTGCAGAGGTTGCCAGTTTTATCTATGGTGCCCAAAACCCTTTTCTTGCAGTGTCTCTCCTTCTCCCTCCCCATATGCTTTCCCCTTATTTGTTTGTAAATTTTACACCTTGTGTGCTTTCATGACAGGAATTTTTGTATCTCCCCCTTTTTTGCATTTAAAATGACTTTCCCCTTGGACAAAATTGTATAACTGGCACGCCTCATAGTGACACAGATGTTCGAAACTGGAAGCATTCATACTTCATGCTACAGGTATTCCACATTTTCAGATTATGGACGGCCGGTTTTAATTGTCCAAATTGGCTGTTTGGTTTCCAATTCTCAAGTTGCTCATGTTGCTTAGACTCTGTCAGAATTTGAAACAACACTGCATTGCATTCTTTATTCAATTTAAGTTGATCTATATTTGAGCTATGGTTTCACCAAATAATAAAGCATATTCTCCATAGGATGAGGATAGGAATTTGGCAACAGATATTAATGCCCCTCAAGCAAAAGTTTCTACCTCCATTACTGCTATCTTTCCCTAGGACAATGCACATTATGAGTGTGGGCATACCATTCAAGTACCTCATGTGAGCATCCAAGGCCATCCACACCTCCAGAATCTACTTTGAACATGGATGATATCAGTTCCTCAATCTCTAGAGAATAATGATAATCATATAAAGTGTTTTAAGATATGGATCACAACTAACTAGTTCAGCCTCTGAGGCTCCAACCCCATAGAGGGATATGGTAGGAATAGCAACTGTCAACCTGAGTAACATCCCTCACATGCAACATTAGAGTTTAGGACGCATTCAGCTGCAGTGGTGACTGCGGTGGAGAAAAGAAAGCAAAAAAAAATCTAAAACTTTTATATAGGAGCTGAAACCCTCGGCTATCTGTCCATCCAGCCTCTCACAAAACACAGCCTGATGCATTCAGGCTGTGTGCTGTGAGAGGCCGGATGGACAGGTGGCTGAAGAAATCCTAAATGTATATATTCTCGATGCCACATGCATTCATGGTCTTTTCTGAAAAAAGCTGCACCCCACACCCTTGTGACATAGTCTGCACATAAAACAATGAATTTACTAGTAAAAAACTATACACCATTCTAGGACTGAAGGCTCACCTTCAGATTACTAAGCATCTTCACCGTTGCAGGGTTGAAATACAACTGTAAGACAGTAAAAGTAAGGTGATCAGATAGTCAGCTAACAACCATCCATTATTGAAGAAGCTGAAAAAAAAATCTCCGCACCACCAATAAGCTCATATTTTTGAAATCACAAGTGCAAGATCATGGATGACAATATATATTGCAAAGTATATTGAAGTTCTTGCTTAACCTGCATTGTGAACTTCAGATAGTTATTGATGGCATAAAGAAAGGCTGGCACGGCAAGAAGAACATTACTCCGAGCTGCCTGAAAAGGAGACATTCATAGACATGTTAAGGAAGCAACTCACTCGACAAGCAAATCACAAAACAAATAATCTCATTAATAAGAAAAAAAAAACAGAAATGCCACATGATCACAAGAATCAACAAACATTTAGAGAGCTGCGTTGGAAAAAATCTGTTGACTCCCAACATCTTCACATGAATAATTTTTCTTTTTCACCAAGAAGGCATGCCAAGAATAGAAAAAAAAAACAACGGCAAAGGTAAATTACGGAAATCAACTTAAAACCCAAAAAAAAAAAAGAATAGTAGCAGAATTCATTTTTAAATGGTAAGCAAGAATGTTAGTTTATTGATATGAAGATTCCCAAAGAAACTGTTAACGCCAAACAAAATTGCACTCTGCAGTAATATAAGAGTACTAACTTGCACAAAGGTTGAAATGGAAAGAAGAGGTTTCTCCCCCACTTTCTGGCGCCTAGACTGCAAAAAGGATAAAATGTCAGTGGTCTACATCCTAAGAAATCAATCAACCATTCTGCCACTTGCTCCAATTAACTCAGAGAAATTAAAATAAAAGTCAAATTTGTAAATGCATGAAAATGTCTTTCTTCATTTCTTCAACCATACCCAGTACTAGAAGTATTTATCATACAAAAAATTACTACAGGAAGCAGAATGTGGGAAAAAAAGAAGTTACGTGAAGTTACGTGAGTTGCATAAATAGGTTTTCTTAGTAGATGGCTAGTATCTGAGACAATTGAAACATTTTCTTTTCGATTACTTGCTCATAAAAATGTATTTGAGATGTCATTGCCAACATTAAAAGCAATCAAAATGAACCAAAATCCAGGTAGCAGCTTTAAGTAACCAGGTCCCTTGCTTTCAGAAGCCTGAACAGCCAAATTTGATTTTCTTGCATGCTAATGTATACATTTTAATGACATAAAAAAAACATCAAAATGACCAGCAAGTTTCTCCACTGGTTCGCCTAGTGCCACAAGATTCATGTCTCAAAGTTCAAAGAGTTCCTTGTACAACTTCCAGCTCCAACATCACAAATCATCAAATCTGGGAACCATCTTTCTGCTCACAGCAGTTGAAAGCCCAGCTTACGATTTTTCAGCAAGTATAAAACTTATAGGATGCTATATACACAGTTGCTATGTGCTTACAGCTTGACTCCCCCTCAACCTTCTCAATTCTTCAGCACCCCAAACTGGCTAGTCCAATATGACTGACTACAAACAGCAATGCAGCAAGCAAGAACTAACTACAAGTCCTCTAAGACAGTCCCAGCAGCAATCCAGATTCCAAAGATTTAAAAACCCTTATGGGCAAAGAAGGATAAATGCCTTTCAGGACTAATATAGAACATGTGAAATAGTTAAGAAATCCTTTGCATTGATGTTCTTAATACCAATCTCTGTTGAAATGGAAAATGATATGCCATCAAGATTTCATAACAAAAGCTGGATATCACAAGACTTCTTGGTCAGCTAAGTACTAAAGTCTGTTGTTGCAAATATCAAAAGATTCAAAACAACTAAGCGGAACATGTTTACTATAGCACAAAGAAGTAGAAACTTCAAAATGAAAAGAATAACCTGTATAAGATCATTAAAAGCATTTACCTATCATGTATCATGTGCAAGTCTAGCAAAGGAAGATACAAACTGGATTACCGCCATAGGTAAAAAGAAACGGCTGAGTTTCCATGTTTACTACTGGAATAAAGAAAAATTATCAGCAGGTCAAGACACACTGCTGATGACAGTCGTTTATAGTGTTGAAAAAAGGAAAAGCTAACAAAAATGGTGCATCCACTTGTTTTTTAGATGATAACTAAATTAATTTTAAGTTTTTAACTATAACCCTAGCAGGCAAAAAGAAACAAGTCAACAACTGTTTACAGTGCCTATACATGTCCAAAATATCATCATTCTAGTATGTTGCATAGCCCGCAAAGACAGTTTACAGTGGCAATAAAACATTAAGTGTGGGTTGATAATTCCAGATCTTGACCAATCTAAAATCCCTTAAAGAACAGATCCTCAAATTTGAGGTGATGCTCTATCATTATCTTAAGTGAGATATTGTGTCAATGTAAGACCGTAAACAGTAAACCGTAAATGTGATTAAGGTTAGATCCTAGATCCTTTATCTGATAGCAAACTGCTACCACATCAGATCAGCTCAAATATGCAGGCTAAATGTTGAAAATGCCACTCAATAAAATACGCTACTGGCCAGTTCACTTTTATGTCATGAAAAGTATATGGCATAATAAATGGTCATGCAAAAGAATATAACAAAGACAATGAAAGCGAACCTGGATTAAGAGCATAACAACAGCAAAAATAACTTTTGCAGCTTCAGTCAAGAAATTCACACTTATAGGACTGAACTTGAAACCACCATCCACTTTGGACATAAAGACCAAAATAGGCTGCAAAAACAGATGAACCATCAAGTCAATGTCTACTAGACACTTGGTAACAGAATTTAGCATAAACTAGACAGAACCATATGCGACTGAAAATTAAGAAAAATAGTTAGATAAACCAAGCATCTGGTTACCACAATAGGAGTCAACACATAGAAACAACAATATGTTTAAGAAAATAATTACCTGTAGACCAACCAAGAAGCAGTCACCTACAACCAAGAAAATATTGAGGGCTCGAGTTTTTGAAGACAATTTACTTCTATGCCGGTCATACGCCCTTGAGATGGTCCTAGCAGTTGGTGATAAGCCCAATTTGGAATGACATACACTACACTCCACCATCCCATTCATCCTGATGGCTTCAGTCAATTCAGAAATTGTTTTGTGCTAAGTGGTGATACTAAAACCACTCCACTAAGGAAAAAAATGTGTCCGATCATGATCCTGAATCTGCCAAAATGGGGATAGAAAAAACAATTTAAAGGAAAAAATATCAACAATAAAAAATAGAGATACAGACTCATTGACATGGCAAAGGAAACAGAGATGACCAGAAACTAAGAAAAGACGTATTTCAGGACACAAAAAAAAAATATCAAAATTGTTTCATTTCTTTCAAAAAGAAAAGAAAGACGTGAACAGGAAAAAGGAACAACAAAACATGAGAAAGAAAGCCACATGAAACTAATCAACATTCCATTAATGAATTCCAAGAGGCATATCGTTCTAGGACCTTCATTTATGATAAGAATAAGATAATTGGTACCTCATATAAGATGATCAGAATAAAAATAAGGAAATGATTATGTTAAAACCTCCATTACGGTACAAGAAGCACCAACCTAGTACTGACAAAAGCACAAGTTTACCCTGGGACAACCATTCTGGATGCTGAATACTAGACATTTCCTTGGCAGGTGAAAAGTCAACATTGAAGTATTATAACCTCAAAAGTCAAAAGCATGCTCTGTTTCACTTGAAGGCACTTTTCAACAAAAGAAGCCCATAAGAGAAGTAAAGTATATCCTTATGTTCAATTATATAGTTGTCACCTCATTCATGTGCTACCTACTTTTCGGACATTGAGAAAACCAGATCCAGTACAGTGAAATCTTTTACAACAATAGGCTATTCGTCCAGCTGATTGAAGCAACAAACAAAGAAAAATGGGACAAGATTTTACTATCTAGAAGATGGAAAGATTTTCACCTTTTTCAGAACCCATTCATTTTATATTAGGGTATGTTTGATCCACAGCAAAAACAATGTCCGTCTGCGCAGCCCACAAATATTTTCAAGTATGTACAGTTTATCTGTGCAGCATCAAACGCAGAAGATTTTTCCACACCAAATCTGTCGATCCGAATAAGTCAGGGGCAGAGCTCGACTTTTTTCAGGAAAAAGTCTTTTGTCCATTAGGGCTTCCACACATCTCTCTTCTCCTGTCTCCTTTTGCTGCCTTACATTGTCGCAACAGCTGTTACTCTGGCATTCTATTTTTAAACTATGCCACACTGCCATTTTGGATTCTTTAATCTTCTCACAATGTCTTCTACTATTTTACATGTGCATAATCAGTTTCGAAAAAACAATTGCTACTACACCTTTTCATGTAACATCAAGATTTTGAAGGTCTCATATTCTTAATAATTTCATCATTTTGATATTTTTCTAAATTTTTCAACAACATTATATTGTTTAACCTGCTATTAGTCGCTTGATGTCTGGCAGTCTTTTTAATATTTTTTCTTTAAGTATGCATTCTAGACAGGCACTAAGGATCTCCTCTTTTTGTTCATCCTCTGTTTCAAGACAAGCTCCTTGTTCTTCTTTTTCTTTTTCCTATAATGCATCCCAGTATGCAACAAGCATACATAAATCTCAAAACAACCAAATTCATTCGCTTAAGCTTTGTAAGAATTTGATCAGCACTATACAAAGCTAAGAAACATGGAATCTTCAAAAAGGTTGCCATACCCAAGTTTACACAACTTAGGTGCAGGCGTTGCAACGAACAAATTATTTTATTTTGAACCACCAATAAAAACAGAACTTGTTAATTGCTAATCACTAGTTTTCTTGTTTGTACTTCGTAGATATTTTAGTGCTAATTTTAAAGTTTATGGGCAGTATTACACTATTATATCATTATATGTATATATATATGCACTTATGTTTTACTTTCTTCTTCTTTTCTCTAAATGCTGCACCTGCATCGTGACTTGCATTCACATCTGCACCCACACCAATGTCACATAGCTATGAAGTGCCTTTGTTGAAAAATAGCAATACAACAAAAACGGCTGGCAATCAAAGCAGCCTTATCTGCCAAGAACAAAGATGGCAATGACCATTAAAGAAACTAACTCCAAAATGCTGAAATAACAACTTTAGTAGTGAGTAACAACTTCAGTGCAGGAAAGAATGTCAATGAAGAAACTTGTGGTTTCTACCTTTTCAACATTTGAAGAACAACCAAAAATGTGAAAAATGATAATTTGGATGTCGTTAGATACCCTTTTCGGATCATCCTTTAGCTAGGGAGCTTAAGAATATGGTTACCTATGAAGACATGGCAAAAATAGAAGTCATAATTATTATAAAAAAATGCTCAATGTTGCTGCAATGCCAGTCTTCAAATTTTTCATATTATCGTATCATTAAGCAGATTGTATGGAGTAGTCTGATGAACGCCACCACTTCTCTTATGGGTGCTATGAATAATGATTCGCTTACTCTTATTCAATATAGACTATAAAGTATGCCGTCAAGGAGTATTCTCAATTGTTTATGGGCAGCTCAGCCTAGAGATCTCCAAAAGAGCGAATAGTACTAGTAGACGAAACTCATCGCGGGATACCTCCAAAGTGATCATGGAGCGTTATGAGCAAACGTTATGTAAATCCAATCCCACGGGTTAGAACTTAGAAGATTAAGGGCCTTAGCGTTTTGGTTGACAGTGGTGCTTCAGATCCCATCCAGAGATACAGTAGTTTCCAACTGTTGCGGATGATCCATGAAGAACCGGCCGATCAAGGAGGTAGGACAAAAATGCGGTCGGTCTAGCTCCATCTTGCTAAAAGGTGAAAAGGTCCTAAAAAAGGGAGAGAAAAAGACGGAAGCAAAAGAAATTTCAAGAATTAAAAAAAAAATCCCAGTTTTTATTAAATCAAGGTACCTGAAACGGGATAATTGCTGATGAAACTAGACAAGCACTAAAACCAAAATTTATTTCACTAATACAAAACAGCTAAGAAAAATAATTATGTTCAAACGCCAAATTGTTCGAAGTTCTTCCTCATTCAATTCGAGTTCCACTTCTTCTCGTTGAGCAGTTCGAAAACAAAACGTGGCAAGACGATTAAACAATATCCCATCAAAACGAACGAAATTCGTATTTGCTGCGAACATGGAAAACACACGCACAAACAAAATAGATGGTCATAGCAATTAGCAAACTACAAGGCATCGCACGCATCTATACGAACAGTCCAACCCAGCCGTCTCATTACGATCATGCAGAAAGTAAGCGATAAAACAGGAAACGATAAATCAGCTTGTGTTTTTCGTCGAGTACCAAGCGAGGCACGCACCTTCATTTTTCTCATCAGGAATGAGCCGAACCAGCAATAAAACCAAACGATTCCCTTCAATTCTGCCAGGATCGCTCAGATCACCAAAAGAATTATCGAATTCCGCTCACTCCACAATTCAGCCGCAAAAGAGAAACCTCCAGATCTAGGGAAGCAGCCCTCGGCCCAGCTCTCGCTTGCAAGATCGCGAACTTTCTAGATCTAAACGATACGAAAACGTGGCTGAAGAACAGAGGCGTAGATCTGGAGGATCGGATCAAAGAATTCCTGGACACCGCCCCAGGCTCGACAATTCCTTCCCGGATCTACAGGCCCTCACATCTCCAAGCCCCGAAACCCCATTCTTCTTCTTCTTCTTCCTTCTCCCGGATAGAGGGAACTTGCAGAAGAAAGTGCGGGAAGGAATAAAGAGAAAGAGATAGTAAGAAAAGGAAGACGCGGAGAAAGCACAGATGGTTTGAGGGAGGGAACGATTTACTTATAGCTCGAACACCTCTCTTCCTCTCTCTCTCTCTCTCTCTCTCTCTCTCTCTCTCAGCAGGGAAGGGAAGGCGCTGTATTTCGCTTCATTTTCACACCAATTCCATGCACTTCATTGTTTTCCCCTTCCTCTTTCCCGCTTTCTGCATTCGTCCCTAATTTTATGGACTATTGACAAGGGCGTGCTTTACCTTACTGTCATCTAAAATCAACGCTTCTACCATTAATAACTAGGGATGTCAATAAATATTGAAAAATTAGGATATAGAAGTTGGATCGGATTCAGATATAGTAGACGATATTTGAATGGATTTGGATTTGGATTTGGATTTGGATTTGAATTTGAATATATATTGGGTGGATTCGAATCGGATATAGAGAAGATCTGTCTATAATATCGTTCGAATTCAGTTTAAAAATTGGTTTTCGATTTGGAAGTTAATCTAAAAATCGGATTAGGATTATGAATTCGGATTTTGAATTCTGATATAGTATTAGATTTTTCTTTATCTGAATTCTAATATGAATATACAGATATCCGAAAAATTGAATACAGTATTGACATCCCTATTAATGGCTAAATATATGAACAAAGTTGGAAAAAAAAACATACAAATAAATAAAATATATATGACATTACTATTATTCATATTGCAACCCTTCCTCAATGGAAGACAAACAAATGTGAATACAGATGCACCCATTGCATCTCTTATGTTTTTAGTTATGTTTCGGGAATCTGTTTTCATTGTACTTCAACTTTGACATAGACGCTTGACGCCTCTGACATTGGAAATATAAATTGTTGCTTATTACCTTGTTTCTAAGCCGTTACGCCAACCCCCTTGAGATTGTATCGGCATTTTTCTTCCCCGACTAAGTATAAGAATCATGTGCTTTTGAATTGTTTAACCATTTTTAATTAAATTTTTAATTTAAAGAACAAGTTAATCAGGTTCAATAATATGGATTACATTCGTTTGAATTGATGTAAAAAATTCACCTAAATTTTCCAACGTTACGTGAGGAAGTGCAAGAGTTGGTCTTCCTCAAAGTTGTCCACTGTTCATTACAATAGAAAAAGAAAACACGGCGATCTTTTGTACCTTTAACGTTGCTTAATAAATGAGAAAGCAATGGACCAAGAGCTACCGAATTCCTACAATATTGCAAAAAGTAAACTAAAAGTAAAACATGAAAAGGCGAAGATAAAGGAATATAGTTACTTTGGTCTTTTTGAATCATTAAATGATCGGTTTTTAAAATAGTGGTCTTTTTGAATCATTAAATCATCCACTTTTAAAATAGTTAGAAAGGGTAAAGCCAATGGAAGGTTCCTTTTAATCAATCAATGGTGTGATAACTTAACCATATTGTTTGTAGGGATGTCAACGGATTGGGTATATTCTTAATTATATCCATTTTTTCGGAATTCACATATTCAGATTCCAATTTGGATTTAAATTTGAATAAAGAAAAGTTATATCTGAATTCGAAATCCGATTTTACAATCCGAATTCGAATTTTGAACAAATTTTGCCAATTTTTGAAATTGAATAGCATTAGATGCAGGATATTTTCTAAAAATGAATGTGATCCGAATCCATATCTAAATCCGATTAGATATTTATGCATATCTGAATCTGAATTTATTAAATCTGAATCTGATCTGATTTCTTAATCGTATATGAAATTTTTTTCCATATCCGATTTTTTCGGATCGGGTCGATTGGATATCTGATTCGACATCCCTAGCCGTTTGGTAATAGTAAAACACAATAATTGTCTCATGTGGTACATTCATGATACACTTATTATAATATTTCATGAATATACCACATTTTTTGAGGTAGATTCATGTTATAGTAACAACATGTTACTGTTGTTAAACAGTTCTAAGGGTCATTTGAGGTAGATCCCTCTAGACGTACTCGTTGTTCAATCCAATGTTTATGCTTAAAATTTGAGTTAAGTTCACGAAACACTATTTTTCAGTGTTTTATGAATCTGCCTCAAATTTAAAGTAATTTTAGTGCATAGTAATAATTTGTTATCATGCTAAATAAATAGCCTCTAAATGTACTTCTCATTGTCATGGAACTTATTTTATTTTTATTTTTTTTAAAGTTCACCAACCTCTAAAAAACTTGACCTTAGACCTCGTTTTTAAGATTTATGAATAAAAACCAGTCACCGCTTTTTGGGAGTATCATTGTCGACGGATCGTGGAATAAATGACTCAATTTCATGTCAGTTCGGACATGAAATTGAGTTTTTAATAAATTTTTAATACGTTCCATTGCTTTCATTAATCTTTGTCTTAGCGGGGGAAACTACGCTTATTTTGTTAATATCGCCACCAAAATTAATTATTGTATTTTTTCCGTTATTTATGTTTTGAAGCTTTATATAACTTAATTGCTTTTTTTTTCCAAGTGTTTTTCCTATAAAATCTTACAAAAAAAGAAAAGAAAGAAGAATCCGATGTCTTGAAAATGCAAACTCAAGTTTGATTCAATTAACTCTTAACTGCTAGGTCCGCTGAATGATTAGATTGCATGATATAAGATCATGTTTCATGTCCCCAAGCAATCGCAGCATCCAATCCAGCCTTTTCATTATTGAAAAGAAGAATTTTGTATTGTATCTAAAAGGTTTGCGGGATTGGACAACGAGTACGTCTAGAGGGATCGACAAAATAATGATATGAGATTGTCACGTATGGATCTACCGTTTTTGGGACCCATGGCTCTAACTTGCTTTAGATTTTTAATTTGTGTTGTATGTTAAATAAAATTTCAAATCTGAGGGTTCACCTCTAATCTTCCTTGAATCAACATCTCATATTTAAAGTAAGTCGACATACTTTTAATATTTATATTTAATATTTTAAATGTTTACTACCAACTCCCAACATAGATTATATATTTATAATTATAATCATACAATGGATCTTTGTAGATGTAATTTAAGTTAATCTTATTAGATAAATTACAATTTTACAAAAGAATGACTTGAATGTGGTTCTTAACATTGCATATTGCTGATTACAATCATTCAAATGAATAATCGAGCACTACAAGAATCACGCATTCACCACAAAAGTGAATTTTAGTGGAATACCTGGTCATCAAACACTACCTTAGTGTAATTGTAACCGAATGAGAACTACTCGGTCACAAAAGTGGGACAAAGGATAAAAGGTGAACATTAAATCTTGGTCTAGGATCCCTTTTTTTGTTGTATATATAATTTTTATTAATAAAAGGTTGAAGAGCTTATCTTGAAAAACAACAAAAGGACCCTGGTCCCATCTCCAAAAAAAAAAATTATATGTAAATTTTAGAAAATTTTACTTATCTTATATATTTCAGCCCCCTGTCAAAATTTAGAAACTCCAATTTAGCTCCCTTTGTGAAAAATTTCTGGTTTTACCGTTGCAACTGACCCGAACAGCGATTATTTAAGAGTGATTTGATAGTCTGGAATCAAAATTTCACCTCAAACTAGAACTGGAATGAAAATTCCAATTCAAGTTTTCTTCTTTGTTTGATAGCCGGGCACTTTGTTTCTGATGTTGACAGGGGAAATCTTGATTCAGAATCAAGGATTAATTATCAAATTAATATTCAGTGTTTGTTTTAATAATTCATGTTTGATAAAAAAAAAGTACGGATTTTGATTCCAACGTTCCTTGATTCTGGGCCATCAAACGCTCCTTAGGAAAATAAACAAAAAGTGAAGGATATGTTTAAATAAAGGTTGCCTAAGTATGCCGAAAGATGCACCACCCAACTTTGACCTATGACTTCTCCAATTTCAAACCAAACGATAGGCCAATGGCTCGGATTTCTTTTACACATCCCTCCAACTTAACGCGCCAACCTCTTCTGCCATCTACCAATAATGTAACTCCGACATAGATTGCAAACACGTTTTGGCGTATCAGAGATCTTTTAAGCCAAATCTGGACCCACTTGCATCCCGACTCAGGCGCATACGTTTCATAGTTAGGATAGAACGTTTCCTGAAATAAATTTTGACCTTTGGGGCTGTGTAATATGAAATGTTTATTTTCGTTTGATCAACTTATTGAAGGTTCTTAAAAGTGCTATGTATAAAATTACTTTTCAAAATTTTAGATTAATAAAAGAAGTATTTCATTCTACCGCCTCGAAAAAGTGAGTTATGTGCATTAAGTTGGTGCCCGCAACAAATATGCACCTGGAAAAAATGGGGTGAGAAACTATTTAGAAAATTTTTGAAGAGAATTGTCATTTTTTATCTTTTAACTCTTTTTTGCTACCCTTTGTTATCCTCGCAAAAAAATAGGGTTTAAGATGTATTATTCTTCTTTGAAACTCCCCTTCTCTCAAAAGTCCCAACTCTGGATCCCTTGGGAGTGGGTGGAGCATTTGTTCGCTTCCAACATAATGTTTATTTTTTTTTTATTTCACACAAAATTAACATTTCTGTTTTGTGTTTGATAGAGATTACATAGTTTTACACGGTCTATTGCATGTTGAAAATTAATTTCTGAACTTAGATGCCTATTTCTGAATATGTAGCACTCTGCATTATCGCTTGTATATCCAGAATTGGCCTCTGGAATGTACTTTGTAGAAAAACTTATTCTCAATAATCAAACATTGAAAAAAAAAATTATGACACTTTTTAGAATTTGACATTGAAACTTTCACTGTTCTGCCAATTTTTCAATTTCAAGTTGTTGGTAAAATTTTCATGTCTTTTGCCACCTCTTATATCCAATATACTTGGGTCAGTTTTTTACTGGACTTGGCTACACCAAATAATTTTGTTCGCATTTAGATTGTCTCTACACTTAAATTTTTTGTGCTAATATAGTTTCAGTAAGACCCGTATGGAATCCGATCCATTTGCACCAGTACGGTTGAGTGCACAATGTTCTAAGTGCGTGGAAGGTCACTACCTAGCAGAGAGTCAAAACTTTCATCCAACTCATTGTCTTTTTAAAGTACAAGGTTTGCTTTTGGTGTTTCGAGGTGTTGTCCTTGCTGTACTTCAATTTATCCATCGGTAAACTACATTTTTAAGGCACAGAGGATCGACACCTGTGACACTTACCTGCCCTCACCCTAAACTGTTGAGAGATGGTCTGAGTGCACAATGTTGAAACAGTTGAGAACATTGAGAAATATGAGCGTCAGCGTGATATAGAAGGTATAAGTAAGTACCAACTTATTCCCTTTCAAGTGAAGCCCTTGTATAATAAAGTAAAGCTGTAAGAGCATCAATTTCTTAGCTGGCTTCGTAAGGATGAAGTGAAAACTAAGAAACAAAGAAAGTTAATTTTATTAATAATAAAATGCTGCTTTAACCTAATTTTATTAATAATAAAATGCTACATTAACCTAATAATTTTCAAATGGCTGCCCTTAAGAGGGTTCAAATCTTGGCTTCCCTTCAAGTTTGATTGATGATATGAATAGTAGTTTGTTACTGTTTCATGAATACGATAGCATTCTATGAATCTGCGCTACATATAAGTTAGGGGTATACATGCACCTTTAAAATTGCCAAAATTTCATACATAGATACGCATCTTTGGGTGAATTTACATACGAGTGCCTCCCGCAGCTGACATTGACTTGCCAGTTCTTTGTTTTTGTTTTTATTCCTTCTTCGCTTAGCTTTTTTTATTTATCCAGTAAGTTTATTAAAATTTTTGTGAGGACAAGCGATGAGGGGGAAGCGAAGGTGAAGGAGAAGCAGCCGATCTGGTGTGGCACCCAGATGGTGCCCCTTCACCAATTTAGTTGCCGAGTCCTAACCATCAAAAACCAACCCAAGTGTCTTTCTCAACGGAACAGAAACAAAAAGAATTAGATATCGGAAGATGAAACTTGCGTACGCTCCAACAAGACATAATATATTGCAAATTCTTAACGGTTGAGCTATACGGATACACACACACATGCGTGTGCTCACACACACTTTATATATATATATATATATATATATATATATATATATATATATATATATATATATATATATATATATTGCACGCACGCCCACCAAACTATTTAAGTGTTAAATTCTTATAAAATGAACTGCATAAAATGAGTCCCTATGATTAAATTTGCAGAAAACATATAAACTTACTGAATATGGGAGATTTGATAAGCATAACTCAGGTAGAACGAATAAGAGTCACTGTACTCAAATTATATGATTCTGAGTAGTATTTAAAGAGTAACATATAAACCACATTTTTTTACGTAAATGAGAAATAGAAGTTAGTATGTTATCCATGCAAAAAAAAAAAAAGTGATTGTTTGAGATAATTGTTTATGAAATTTTAATCTTTGTTTTTACGTTTATCGTAAAATGAACTAACTTATGCCCTAGAATCAAGCAATGTAAGGTCCTGACAGCATAATCCACATATGTGGTTAGTTTTGTGAGAATCTATTTAATAAATATTATGAACATTTGACAGGAATTGGTCACACAAGAAAAAATATATATTTCGAAAGCATAATATTATGAACTATGAAAGGTATAATAGCTATTTAGAGGATAGAAACGCGTTTCGACGTTCAACAGTACTTATATTTTGTAATTAGGGGACAGCGGTTTTTATGCAAAATTCATTTAACTAATACAAACGAATACTTTCATTACTCTTATCTTACTAGTACTTAAATGCCAACGAGATATGCAACCTTAGTGGCGGGGCAAAGCTAGAAATTTTGTTCGCAAGGGACCAAATTATATTATTAATTTTTTTTTTACGAATTGTTTTGCTAAAATGTTACAGGTGCCAAATGCAATTTTTTCAAAATTTTAACTATTAAATTTTGTTTTTCCAAAATTTGAGGCCTGGCGATGGTCCATGCGGGTCCTCCATTGGTAGGTCTTGCTTGTTGTGCCCATATTGCCCCGTCAATGACATGACATGAGAAATGCGGTACACCGAGTTGGGCCAGTGGCTGGTAGGCAGCCAGTCATGGGTAATCTAGTGGTGCAAAGCCATCACATCCCGAGACCTCAATGACCTTGGAGTTTTATGTCTTGAACAAGTGACAAAGTTTCTCAGGCTAAGACATGTCATTTTCCCCCACCTTTTAAAGTGGGCAGGGGCGGAGGGAAGTGGGGCCCGCATCAGATTTTAAAAACTTTAAAAGTTTATGTAAATTTAAAAAAAAAAGTTTAATATATATATAAAATTTGAAAATTTTTATTTCGGTCCATGTTAAAATTTTGAAACTATAGTTTAGCTCCTGCGACAAAAAAATTCTGCCGAGTGACCTTTATTTGATTGCTACATCTTAAATTTCTGGCTCCGCCACTGCATGACATTTAGTTCACTCATTGAAATAAAATGACGACACATGGTTTCCTTGAAACTAGTTTCTCCTAGCTAGAGAAAGTTTATCCCAACAACAAATATGCAAAAGAAAATACACTTCCCTTCTGTAAGAGTTTTCTTTCATTTTATTGTTACCAACTTTTATTTGGTGATTGAATAAATGATGGTATTCTCTACTGGAAAAGGAAGGCTTTTTTTTTTTTGCTGGATAAAGTCCATATTTTTGGGTAACTGGATGCCGTGATGGTGATGCCAAAGAATTAGGAAACCATATTCTTTAGGAAATAGATGCGACAGATCACGATTCATCTATTTTTTTCATTCCCATCCATGTTTATTGCATTTAAATTAAGCATGATATATAACATGAAGACATCATAAGATGAACACATCTTTTTGCAATATTTGTGCTTCATAGTTAAGCAAAGCAACCGTTGATTCTTACAAAATTAATCATAGTCACATCCTTATGGTTACTTTTGTGAAAAATAGTAAATATGCAATAATATTAATAACCAATTTACCTGTCAAACATTTGTGGTCATAATCTAGTTAGCACACAAACACACATATATGTATTTCTCATTAATACAATAAAAATTCAATAAAAAGAGAGATTAATTGAGCAATAAGAGTTGAACGAGTCTAACAACAACATGAAGATGGACGAAACATGAAATGGATAGAGATCTGCACGTAAGCTTTTCAAAGGATAAAGCTCCTAACAGGTCGTTTTTGTTGAGGTATATAGAGAAAGCTAGCATTGAACATCAATTTGCTCATGATATAAGTAAGAAGAACTTTACAAGAATTTATCGAACCATAAAGGTCTCAAGGGGAAACTTTTCTCTGCAATCAAAGATGACCCATATTTAACAAGCAAAGATAAGGAAAAGCTTCTATATCTGATTAAAGAGAAGGAGGAAAAGCTTCTATGTCTGATATTGAATTAGACAACTATTTGTATGTAATCGATCTGCTTGTTTAGACCTGGACATGTTTCCTCATTATACACCTGATTCACTCTGATGGCCCCAGACTCATATTACCTACCTTTTTGGTTCTCAGTCTGTATTTTTTGTGTGGTCCAGCTGAAAATCGTATCCGATTCCATCCCCCTACAGTTAACACCTTATCCGCAATTCTTAAATTGAGAAAATCTACGTTGTAACTATTAAGTGTCCTCCAGGTCATTGAGTCCACATCTTCATTATTCAAATTAAAGCCACTCAATGACCAAGCCTCACTTGTTGGTACCATTGTTTTTCCGAACTATGCATTGGGCAAGGTCAAAAATCATCATAATCAGGAATATCTTGAGGAAACTGCTGATGAATAAAGCAACCATGAAAACGTTGAGGCTCAATAAAAGGAAGATAGAATGAATTTGACATCTTTCTGGTAATTGTAAACGAAAACAATGAGCACAATTCTGTATAGAACCCGGTTTCTTGCCAAGGAATGGGTGGACAACTTATGACATTTAACACATCAATGTGAGAAATTCCACAAAGGAAGAGCTTGAAGCAAAATCAGATCACCTTCTGAAGTTCCTGTCCTTTTTTGCCGCAATCTTATATTTGGCACGTACATTTTTTGTGTCATAGCTAAAAATGGATTTATCTAACAATACCATTTCTGCTACACAATACCAATAGAATTAAAGAGCACACCATGGAAAAAAACAACTCAAGTACTCATGTTGACCTCCCAAATGGGTTCAACAAATAAAAATTAATGACAAGTGTAAACAGCTGAAATGAAGGTTCTTTGTCTCCAAATCTACAAGCAAAACAATTCATTTTTAGCAATCACTAATGAAGGAGTTAGTGACAGCTCCTATCATTACACCTGTTCACTGCTAACTGCTAAGCATAAAGACTTTCCGGACATATTTTGTGTGATCATATAAATGGTGCACGAGAAATGGAAATACATTACAGTTATATTTTTGGACATTTTAGTCATCTATTTATCTCCTATTTCATGTGCACATGAATGAAAAATTTGTAGCTTTGTGCAGTTATACAAAAGGAGTGTAAATTTGTAATGGTTACAAGCCACTCTCAAGGTCACGAGACTTTACATGCTTGCAGCATCTGGAACTAGAACCTCCAAATTTTGATGGTAAGTAATTGCTAACCGTCAATATTAATTGATAAATGACATTGTGCTACCCAATGTCCAGGTCACTGAATTTCACATTATCAAGGGTGTCTTTCCTTAACCAAATGTACTAATTTTCTTTACAATTGGCTCGACATAAGTTAACATACATTACTAAATTTTGACACTTCCCTTATGATCAGTCAAAGCCACACAAGATTCACATGGCACCTCACACAACACCTACTCATCTAAGCAGCAAGATAATTTTTTCCTGCATCTTGAAAACTGCCGCATGCTAAACAAACAGAAACAAGATGTGCTTTGAGATCTTGCAATATTTCTTCTCGTGATTGAAGTTGAATATCAGGTGCAAAACTGTGGCTGAGGTGAATGATAAGAGTGATAACATAGATGTCCTTTGATTCACCACTTCACAAAGCATTGCAACTATGACAGTATGACAAGTATTATAGGAATCGTCAGCCATAAACAGATATCACAACCAATGGTTGTTTCTAGGAAACCATAAAAAATTTCCAGGAAACCAATATCATGAACCATGGTTGTTTACTAGTGAAGCAACAAAGCCTTCACTACTAGTGATGCACCACTCAACAAATCCTTTAATTTAAGAAATACAAATATCATGGAATGCTAGATGCAGGTCAGGCCATGGCATTGTACTTGAGATAATGCTAATTTCAATTGTATTTAGCTTCAAGAGGGCTTGTATATCACAAGCATCATGTTATGGAGCTTTCAACACTCATTTATGCAACAAAGCCTTCAAAATGAGTGTCTAGTTTGAGACTGCTTCATCTGGATCCCATATGCTTGCAAGTTGCTAGTAAATTCTCACATCTACCAGCAGCATACAGGATTCAAATGATTGAACTGTCCAGATGTTCTTTCAAGTTGCCGACTGATTCTAACCTTGAGAACGTTCTGATCCTTAGTCTATGTCATGGTGCTGAAATTCAGCAGATTCTAATGAAGCATTGTTCATCAAAATGCAAGGTTAGTTGTTTAAGTCAATGCTCCCCTGTTGGTGAAAGCAGGCAGAGGTCCCTGTATCCTTGATAGACTGACTAAATTTTACATGTGTTTTCAAGCTTTGGTAGATTGAAAATACTCAAACTCTGTTCTGAGAAGATGAAACGAAATCAGGTTTCTCCAAAATCCCTTGCTTGGTGAACTTGACAGTCTGCAACTTCAAAACAACTCATGTTCATGAATCTATAGGGACTTGAGAGCTTCGCGTACTGGGATGTGACACAAAGTGGAATGTTGAAGAAACTACCTGAAACTAGTTCCCGATTAACTTCGCTTGAAGTTCTTCTTTCAGGCTGTAACAAGCTCTCACTTCTATCAAAAGGGTTGGCGGAAGTGTCATCACTAAAAAGATTGGTGATGAATCAAAGAAGAGTGTTTTTGATTCAACAAAATAGCTGACAAAACTGTTGCTACCCATGATGTACTGCTGTCAGCAGGAAAGTCTACCTGATGCCACCAGAAATTTGAGCTCTTTGGAGAAACTTGTGACACAAGGCACACAATTCAAAGGAATACCAGGTTTACACAGAGGATCTTGTTAGTGTCCGTAAACTATAAGCACCGTTATTCAAGTTGCTTGTGCATTGCTTTCCTCATCATGAAAAATAATTGGAAGCTTTTGTTTAAGAGGTCCCTCTGTTGAAAAATTACACCATTCTAGCATACCAGTGCAAAACCTTGACATGTATTCACCAGCCTATGAACCTCACAATTCTGCGTGATTGTACTGGACTGCCAGGAAAGTTTGAGTTTTATCATTAACAAATTGCAAGAACATCAAAGGACTGCCTCCTTCCATTTGAAACTGAAAATTCTGCTTCAGTTAAGGCTGTCAAGAACTGGGATAACTGAAATCCATACAGCTGCACAACTAGCAAAGTTGAAGATACTAGATTTGAATTACAATCAGAACCTCGTGCTTCTTTCTGGTTTGTCTCACCTCGGTTCCATAGATGTACTAAATTCCTTTCTACACTTGAGGCAGAGCAGTGTCAGTAGCCTACCTGGAGAGCCTTCCTCATCTTGAGAAACTGATTTTGAGAGACTGCAGTTAGCATGAGTCTCTTCCTATAGCCAATCTTGTCATTGCTTGCAGCTGTTTCTTGTTTGGCTGTATAGGAACTAGTTAAATATTCCTATAGACAAGCCAAATGTGTTTATGCTTGTACACTTCACAACAATACAATCCAGTTACATATGATACACTTGATTGCCAAGCTATCTCCTCATACCATACAGCTGCACAACTAGCAAAGTTTCTCCATAAGAACAATAAGAACTATCATCATCTTTAGTTCTAATTTCTAGCTTTTCACACACACACACACACACACACACACACACACAGAGAGAGAGAGAGAGAGAGAGAGAGAGAGAGAGAGAGAGAGAGAGAGAGAGAGAGAGAGAAAGAGAGATTTATCAATAGCAGTGCTAGGAATAATGTTTGGAATCTAAAAGTACATGCAAATGCAGCAAAAGACTCAATAGTTTTGTCGTGTATGAGGTAGGGTTATGCAGCTTGCACGTCATCATGCAATAAATGATACAGATGCTGTAACAAGAGACCATACTGTACTTGGATTATTCATTCCCTTCAAAATCTTCTAGGTTGCATGATTTCATACACAAAGCATGCCAATCCAAATTTAATTAATATGTCTTATTGCCTTTACCAAAATAATACCTTAACAGGCCAAGCATCAATTGCTATATTTAATTGAATTTAATTAATAAACTTGCCATTGGACACTTGTTCTTTAAGAACACGAGAACCTCACTCTGTAGATTACTAAAATGTGAATGGCGTAAAAATATGAAGGCGATGTCTACCGAGAATGTGTACTTGTAAAAAGAAACAGTGAAACACAAAGAGATGCACAGTTGGAATGGACGATTGAAATGTTTCCAGACATGGAAATGGAATTGTATTTTCGGACCTTTGTTTTCCTGCAACTTCCATCTTCATGTCAAGCAGGAACGATGCACAAAAAATGGTCAAGACAAACAGAAGAAAAAACGCCACAGCAATTGGTTTCTCAAACTACCGAAGCCTTGGCAGAAAGAAGGTCTGAATTTTTGTTCGTGTAGAAGTCTGGTTGTATTGAGTTTCTTGGATCTTGAAGCACTGAGATACTTGTCCCACCTACAGAATTCACCAGCATCAAAGACCCTTTCTATGCATGCTTCTATTATACAAGAGATACACACACACACACACACACAGAGAGTGAGAGAGAGAGATGATCATTTTTAAATCCATGGTTGCATGTTTATGTGTAAATGACAAAAATGCAAGCCAGTGGAAATAGATCATTATCAAATCACCCGAAAAGACAAGCGTTTTGCAGCCACCATTTTGGCCAAATAAAATGCCAGTGTCCAACCTATCAACCACCATGCATATCTGTGACTTTTGTATGTCAAACCTGTAACAATTCCATAAATAAAAATTAGTTATTAGGAGAATGTTGGTAATAAAAACTACTGTGCATGATAAGCCAAACACTTTTCCTGGAAACGTATCAAGTAAAGATCAGTAGCTATGCAATATTCAAGCATCTGAAGATTCTGCGTCAGGCTGAAGAAAAAGGAATCTAAAACAAAGAACACTAAAATCATGTGCTGCGTCAGGCTGAAGTAATAGTATCATAAATGCTCCAAAGGGTCTCCCTCTCTAAAACACATGCACACCAGAAAAACAAATACACATATCCACACACAGATGCCTGTATCTGACTTAGCACAAAGTAGTTGATATCCATAATTGTTCTAGTACTGGACAACTAGTAGTCACAGCCAGCTTGTCACGACTCACGAGGCCCTTACAATACTTTTATAATCTCATAGTTATCCAGAACTATTCTCTCAAGCTCCCTGGTGCCCTTACAATGCTTTTACAATTAATCAGAACTATTTCTCTCAAGCTCCCTTGATTATTCAATATCATTACCATTTTCCTAGAGAGCATAAAATAACATGGAACACATCTACCTCCTTATAACAGCAAAAGAATTCAAGTCAACCAAAGAAGTGAGCCCATAAAGCATTTAATTATGCATAACTTTATTTTTCTGGGATATTTCGCCCATATATTATGCAGAAGGTGTCACAATGTTCTATCCAATATCATATCATCAGCCAATCCTGCTTCCGATAACCAGTACCTTTTTCATTTGCTCTTTATGCATATAGATACTTGCAGTCTGCGTGAAGGTAATCTCTGTCTCTCATTTCATTGCTTTTGTTGTGGATTTCCCTACTTAAGTTCTGAATATGATACCTCTAATGGTTAAACTTATCTTCATGATCACTTTAAGTTCTGTTGTTGGATTGTTTTTTCAGTTCAGCCCCTGACCTTTACCAATTAACAACTCCTATGGGTGCTAAATTTTTTTGACTGTTATGCTCCTAGTTACCTTGTTCCTTCCTCTCTGCTAGGCAGGGGCCACGGAAGCCTGAATTTTAAATCCATCACCTGCAAATGAGTGGCAACACTCTCAACAGGAAGTTATGAGAGCATATGATGTGGGTTAGTTTTTCTGATCAAGACAACTAGGAGAAGATACTTCCAAAAGTAAAGTAAAGTTTCAGCCAGCCGCATGAATCCTTTAAAGAACAAATCCTACAAGAATTGTTTTAAGAGCTTCTGCAGTGAGCATTTGTTCATTTTCTAAGAAGGATAATTTAACAAAGTTTAAATGCTCAGCTCATGTTGAAAATGATTTTAACAGGAATCAACAAAATTGATATTCAGAGGTTATCAACAGGATAACTAGAAGAGGCTCTTTTTCTGCTGACACAACTTAGAGGACATGACTTGTTGCTCAGGTCAGGAAAATTGGCAAAAGCTGCTCCCATCCCACCATGCACTGGCTGATAATCTCGGTAATAAAGAAGGCCAACATGAATAGCATGAGAATGCAGCATTCTATAAAATATGATCTCACAGATGTGGTACCTCTGCTAGTACAAGTTCATTCTACTTTGAGTCTATAAGATGACTTCAAACACATAAAAATAGCTAATGGTTATTACTTTCACCTCCCTAATAAGGAAAAGAAAAAAAAGGGAAGTAATCTAGGATAAAGAAAATTCTCGATTGGAGAACCAATGAGTATTTTCTTACCACCAGAGGGCCACGTAGTAATATGGCCTAATGATATAAGTAAATCCAAAATGTCCAAGAAAGATTCAGACATCAGATTTGAAGACTGTAAGTACACACCAAAGCTCAACAACAGCACTGGGATCATGATTAATGGAAGTACATCCAGAATGCTGATCTCCTTTGTGTGAACTGTTCTGGCCATCTAGGAAGAGATTGGAGAGCTGATAAAAGATGCTAGACTAGAGTTGCTGGTCCCTTACAGTTTCAAAAATCCATGAGCCCCTAAAAGATTAACACATAGTCCTCCCTTAGCAGGAAATAACAAAGAAATTTTACCTCATTGACATGAGGCTTGTCCTTATTAAAGTAAGAGGAACAAGGAGAATGAAAGGAACAGTTAAAACTTCCTAGATGGACACTTATTTAAATTTCTTTCCTGAGTTATACTTCTGAAGAAGTCCATAGCTGGCTCCTAAATAAGGTACCTTTTTTGAATTAGTGATGTTTTTGTTTGTGTGGAAAGAAGTCTTTGTCCAAATACATACGACACAATCATCAAAAGTGTAAAAATTCAAACTATGAAAGAGATTATAAGAATCCACGTGTACTTGTTTGCCAAGTAGTCCGTCATAAAAGTTGAAGGCTTTCCCACAACAAGAGGTTCCCTTTGAGTAGATCCACGTAGTGGACCAACCATTGAGCCACCACCTGCACCAAAAAATAGTACTAATTTAAATAAGTGTTGATTCGTTCACATGAACAATTAAACAAACTCACAACTAAAAACACATATGGACAAAGAAGTTTTAATAAACTAAACGCGATGTCCACTTGTAAAAGAGGATTATAAAAATGTAAAACATGCATCCTAGGAGAACAAACCTGCCCACTCCTGAGCATCAGTGAGGTGAGTAACAGCATCACGGTTTGTGGCAATAAAAAGACAACCAGGATTCTCACGTATACAGAGGGTTCCATAACTTTCATTTACAAGACAACATATGAGATGATAAAGGATGCTAACCGTTCTCAAATTAAAGCTAATCACAGCCTTATAGATCATCTTAATCATAGAAAATAAATCACCTCTATGATTGTAATTTGCATCGTTTTCCAGTAAAATGCAGTTGATATTGGGAGATTTTAAATTTATTACCAAAATATATCTATCATGACATTTTCCCTTTATTAAAAAATCTTTAAATTTGAGACTCTCTCTCTCTTTTGCAACTCTTTATTGCCCAAGAGATGCATATATATATATATATATATATAGAGAGAGAGAGAGAGGGAGAGAGAGAGAGATCCTTCTGTGCATTCTCTCTCTCTCCCTCTCTACTTAAAAAGCTATTATGCATGTTTTGCAATATTTTTTCCCGAAAATTAGTAAAAATTCATGATATTCTAGTATTTTTGTTTTACGTATACATGTATTCTGAATTTCCAAGATTTTATAAAAAATGAAATTTAAAAAGACTTTTGAGAAACTTTGCCTGATAAAAACCCAAGAATGGTATTGATGACGATGACTTGTGGATATTCAACAAAATATGCATGATGGTCTAGCATGATGACATTTTATAAAACATATTCGTTGAACATTTTTGTGATAACTTCAATTTTGGTGGATGCACATAGATTAATTCAAGTAGTTATCTGTTAATTACCATAATGTTTTATTTTCCAACCATAACAGATTGGTCCCAACACGATGGTAAAATTCATATAATGAACAATTATTTCTGATCATAGCGGCAATAAACCTCATTAAGAGAATCAGTTGCCCAACGAACTTCAAAATCTTAGATATTATGCATCATGCATGCTTCAAAACACAACGACAATGTGCAAAAAATTCCTTTTGTAGAGGTATAAAAAAAGTCCCTGAAAGGAAAAAGCTTTCCAGGAGAAGCTTCCCACAAGAGAGGCACAATGGAGAACTTAAAGAGAGTATAACATACTGGGTCTGGAAAGCACTTTCTGACTTCTTTAGATGTCAAATTTGGAGATCTAACACTGGAAAAACAGTAGTTCAAAAGTTTCAAGTAGCATGCCCTTTGGATAATTTAACTGATACGCTTTCGCAAACTTCACTTAATTGGCAATCTATGTTTTAACACATCATATGTGGATCCAGGAAGTTCCCAGCACAAACATAAGGTAAGGATGAGAAGACTTGTAATGAGATACATGGAAAAGTTTGTGATCTTACTGAATTTTATAATAGTTGAAATAACGATCGAACCCAACAACAGCTCCAACCTATTAAAATAGACCTATTCTTACAATGAAAGGAGTAACATTCGATGATAATCAGAATATTTTTCTTTAGAATCAATTAGGAATTTCATTGATCTGGAAAGGAAAAAAATGAACATACGTTCTTCTCATCATGATCCATAAAAATCCGAGGCTTCAGCTCTATTTTTTTTTTGCCATCTGCCTGGAAAACAAGATACACGAACTTATTTCAGTACTCAACATTAAGCAACTAAAAGTCTAAAGCTTCAGTTTCCCTTGGAAGCAATGGCTTGGTTTTGCAAAATTCCTAGGAAACCAGACCCCATAATACTGAGATAGGATAACCAACACATGCATCTATGTGGCATTCACGTGTTCAAATGTATGCTGACATCCATCAAGGAAACATGATATAAATATTGCTAGTGGCTCTGTGCTGGTTGGTTTATATTGGAAAAAGTTACACCACCATTATTCAGTACATGGGCTGCTGCTTGTGCAGGAAGACTAGATTAAGTGTTGGGCTTATTTTGAACATTATTATGCAATCGATCCTAGTCCACCGCAGATAGTAAAGCGTAGCAGCTTTTCCTCCAAGAAAGGAGAAGCCTCCCATAGCTTTCCCATCCAGCAGCCTCCTGCTTTTCTAGTGTCCTCATTCCTAAATTCATTCTTCTGATAAGTCTGGAAAAACCATGCACCTGTATTTTAAATGACACAGTGTCAAGACCTTTTTGTTTAAAATATTTGGGTTTCACATATATGCAATTTCATAGACACTTTAAAGAATGCACAATCGCATCTTACTGCAATCTTCTTATCAACATCTGAATTGATCTCCGACATCTCTTATAGGCCTTCAGCTCTATATCAAAAGACATTTTCACTAGTAAGTTTACCCTTTGTCATAACGCCTGAAACCAGGATACTTTGTGAACATGGAGCCACCAGCTCTTTATACAATGCACACATTGCGAATGACTTTATTTATTTCCTTTGTGCAATATTGTTTGCTCATTTCTGATAGACTTTTATTCTTTTGCTTTCAAATGCTGTCATCTATTATCTTGCATTTTTCAAGCTTGTTTCATTTTTGTTATTTCCACTTTATGAATATAATTATACAATTTTTTTTTTTCACAAGCTTGCATTTAGGAGATATTCATGTTTAATCATTTTACGCTGTTCTAAATGTAACATGTTTTCTGGTATATGCTGCGGTCCCATGTACTAACATTTATGAACTGTGGCATCATGCCAAGCATTTTACTGAACTTTCCTGTTCTTGCACCCATATCTATGTGATAGCTTCAAATTCCTTTTTTTTTTCCTTAACATAGAATAATTTTTGCTCCTTTGTCATCTGATGCTGCTTGTTTTCCCAAACTTTTACCACCATAGGCACTTGCATCCATGCATATAAATACATGAGTAATATACGTATGCCAAAAATGCAATAGCAATCCCTTTAGCCAATTGACCTATTTATGCATTAGGATGTTATTGACTTCATCAAAGAATGCAAGTATTCTTCTTGCATTTTCATCTGGAATGTATAAAGTGAAGATCTTGAGCATGAAAGCAAACTATCATTGCTAACTTTTATTTCCACTAGATTTTGGTGCCAAACTATCTCCCTATACTATTCTGCTAATGTGGGCAGCAGCTGAACAAGAAACTGCTAGAGAGCAGATGTAGGATGGTCATGTGTAGCCAGCATTAGGCATCAGATTAGGTTGATGACGCACCTCAATAAAAGGCAGAAGCAACTCTGACAGTCAGCAAGCCGAAGAATAATATTTTAGAGTAAATCAATTGAGTGCTGATACAGTAAAGGGAATGAGGAGAGAGCACTACTACAGCATACCAACCGACACTAAACAAGACTCATAAAATATATAGATTTTGCTTGGCAATCAGAATGGTCTGTAGCTGAAACTGGGCGGAATAAATTACAATTAATCAGTCATTATCTTCAGAATCGTCTATACCACCATCTTCAATGTTGTCATCTGATTCATGTCTCACTTCATTGCCCTCCTCAAGAACTAAGCTATCTTTGTTAGGAAATACAAGCTGATTCGAGCCATCTCCCTTCAACCCCCTTCCTCTATACATAACTCCTGTCCTCATGACATAAGAGTACTTTTCTCTAATTCCAGCAAGCGGATGGAGACAGACCAACTTTCCTCGCTGGTAACCTTCCTTGAGGGCCACTGTCGTCGTTTTACATTTCAGAGACAGATAGAAGATACCTGGGTATCGAGTAAAAATCCTTGTGAATTTCTCTGGCAAAGTCATCTCCTCTCTCAAGCACCTTAGGTAATTTCTCTTAGTCTTCTTGTGTATTGTTATGCTCAGCAGTTCATGGAAGACACCAACCACCCTCTTCTCCATGAGGTTGCTATTAGGATCAATTTGTGATGGATCTTCATAAGGAGATATGTAAGGAAGCTTCTGAAATTCGTCCATCCATGCTATCACTTTCTTTTGTGATCCATAACCTCGAGGAAAACTCAATGGAAACGATAACGACAGTCCCTTCTTAAGATTTCGATAAGTTCCATACTCATCCGTATTCTCACTCCTCTTCTGCAGCTCCGATACCGCATATTCCTCATGCCAATTTTCCAGGCTCAAAGCCAACAGACCATTTTGTTGCTTGACCATTCGAAAATGATCCGGATACTTGGGGACAATTCTCTTCACATAATCATCTGGCAAACCCAGATCCCATTTCAGTGGATCAATGGATTGAAACGGAAGTGCCCTGCTCTTGGTCATCATCAACAACCGGCTCAATCTCTCCACCAAATCTTCCTCATGGCTCTGGTATATACGCTGCTCTCGCTCGTCAAGGAGACGGGCAGTATCCGTCAACCGGAACATGGGGACGTTCTTAAATCTATCGCCACGAAATTCTTCGAAGAGTGTGGGATACCTTCGCACAAACCGCAACACAGGCACGGTCAAGCCCAAGTGCTTCTGCCTCTCGGAGAGTAAGGAGGCGCTGAGGCACCCAGCAGAGCTCCTCTTGATGGCATCCTTTATCAAGCAAACTGCTTTTAGATCCGTTTCGTTGTCAATGATGTGATCGAGGCCCCTGTTTTTCACCCATTTCAATCTCACCTTCACTAAATCGCGCTTCTGAAGGAATGAACTTGCATTCCTCATCCTTCCACGGGAAAATGGAGAACTCAGCAGAAACATGCTTAGATTTCTCAGCATGCGCATCAGAGAAACTAGAACTTTCGCACGTAAAAACTGAAACTTTCAGGACATCCACATCACCGACATAAAGAGATCATATGGTACGACATTCTTCATCGAGTTATATCAGAATCAACAATAGGAATATGCGTTTTGATGCACAAAGACCGGACGTTCTCTTCATCCATCTCGTATAAGCGAAGAAATCGTTCGAGAACGGAACTACCCGCAAATCTTTACCAAGATGTTCAGTAGCTTCCATCGAGAATCAAGACGATGAACCTCAAATAAGAAGGAAGTAAAGGGTTACTTGACACCCACATCGCAAAACCTAACAAAACATCAAAAGGTTACGAGTTTGCCATCCATGAGGACAGAGAAGATCTCTATCCAGACAGGGTGACTTTCTCCCAACGCGTCGGAAAAACGAAAGAGAAAGCGCGCTGATGAACGACTCACGGATGGGTGAATTCACGGCACACTACTACAACCATTTTCTGGGGCTCAGTTGCTTGTTCTATTTGACATAGAAAGCGCATGGGTCTCTGTAGCAGCAACTAAGCTACAGCCTGCGGGAGAAACGTGAGAGTGGTGCCGACCATATTAAAGGGTAAGCCAAAAGATCAAATTTTTTTTAAGCAAGCAACAGTAAATTAATATTCAGGCGTGTCTAGTGGCAAAGCCAGAAGAAGATTTTGATTGAGTGGTCAGTGTCTGGCTTAGGGGACTAATTACAAAATTTAAAATTTTTAAGAAACACCGATAGATGCTGTCAAGAACTGGTAAGCAGAAATTCTTGAGTTTGAATGTTAGGAGCATCAATCAATACTCTATAACTGCGTAATAGGGGTTAGGGTCACATCTCAAAGCACCAAAAACAGGTCTGAAACTACTATTCTCAATAAAACTGCATGATAAAATACTTTTCCCTTTCACCCACCAAACATGAAGAATGTGAAAGAGAGACTGTATCAGACTTCTACCAATTTGAGCCCTTTACATTTTGCTGGAGTGGTATCTTTGAAGTGGATCAGGACATATCTCCGTATCTATATTAACCTGCTTCGTTTTTTGCTTACAAAAACATAAAAAAGAAGGATCTTTAAAAAATGACGACGCGAGCCTCTAAGATCATTTTATCATTTCAGTTCGGAAATGAAATGTGTGTCAGCTGATATTATGCAATACACCACGACACTAATGACGCTGTATCGGAAGGATTTGGACGAGAAATAAAAATAACTCTGAGAGGGTTCTGAAGATAAATGCTCATGAAGGTGAGATTTGATTGTTACCATTATGGTAAGCGATTCCAAACTCCCCACGCCGTCGTTGGAAAGAAAAAAGTGGCTTTCCTTTTTATTGTCAATGATGCTTCTTGTACGGGACAATGCGACCAGAAATAAAGAAATAAGAGAGATGTTTCTGAACCATTCCGTTGTTCTAGTCAATTCGTTGAGGGGGCCTTTGATGTCTTAGAATTCCGACTCTAGAATCAAAATTTGAGAATTAAATTTTCACATCAACTTGGAATTGTAATGAAAATTCCAGTTTCATTTTTTCCTCGAGTTTGAGAGTATGAAATTTTGATTCTAGAATTAAACATAATTCTTTTAATGAAATTAGAATTAAAGTTTTAAACAATTCATGAATTAAGGCATTTATGCTTTGTGCTCCCAAAAGAGATGAAAAGATTCCAGAATGCTGGAATCATAAATCCATCCCCTCAAATAGATCATAATGCTAGAATTTTGATTATAGAATGAGTATAATTCAAAATCAAAATTCTTTGTTTGATTAACGCAATTTCCATTTTTAAACAACGAGAACAATGATTCTAGAGTTCTACTGATTCCAAGTGAATCAAACGCCCCTAGCTGTTAGAATTTTTCCAATAACTCAAAACGTCTATCTAGCACATATATTTTGTTATGAAAAAATATCAGTTGAATACAAAATGAAGAGATGATTAAGAAACTAATGATAGAGAGTTGTCATTTCTTTTTATGATTAAAGGTGGACGTCAGGCCTTGGACCGTAAAACTCGCTTATATATTTTGTCAGACCAGCGCACGGTCCCTGATGGTCGGACCTGGGCTGTGGGTACTGACGCTAGGGCAGCTCGAGTCCAGCCCTATTTATAACAGAGTAGTCAATCTTGAGGTACTACCTCAGTTTAAGTACAATAAAAACCCTTTGAACTTGAATGACATTCACCAGCCTAAGGGGAGTGGTGTAGCTATTCTTGTGACACTACATCTATAGACATAAAGGTGGCAAACACTATTCTTCAATTGACATGAGTAACTATAAGATCACGTAAGTCCCAAAGCAGTCTTGGATTCCAGGGGTGGAGGGAATGGAGGGGCAGTCCTGACCTCTCATCGAATCGCCCAACAACATAAAGGGTTGCCGGCAAGATTGAACACTACAAACTATAAGGAAAAGCACTAAGCTTTTTCTTTTCTTCATGGTGAAGAATGCAATTCGACAACAGGTTATGCTGAGTATAATTCATGTTGCGCACAAACTGTATTTGAAAAGGAAAAAATTCAGATTCTACCAATTTAAAAATTATCAAAATCGTCGCATTAGCAAAGCCTCATAGACCCAGTTCAGATTTGGATGTCGATTTTGACCAAGTCTTGATCAACCAAGTAATTTATGATAATCAGATCCAAGCAAAAGATGAGAATAAAATGCTGAATCCAATACATCAGTTGGCAAAACCATCAGCGTGCTTTGATGATGATCGCCGGGCACCGTGATTAGCATGGTAGGTGCAGGTCATCAGTACGTTCAGCCTTACAGTTATGTTTAACAAGTAGAGGTTGAGTTGTGACTGATCTGATCGATAGTTGATTTTGAAAATTAGATCCAAAACTGAGACCATCTAGATCATACTACGTTGTTCAAAACTTGGATACTATATAAGATGAACAAGTGATCATGGTTTCTATATCCACAGTATAGCTTAACGTAAGGACTTGTTGACGTTAGTGTTTAGAAGAGCAAGTCAATCAAACCATAGAAGGTATTCAAAAGTGGGGTGGATTGATAAGGATAATGTGAAGTGCCCGCGAGGAGAAATCGGTTTGAAGATAGATGCCAACAAGATGAACAGAAAAGCAGGTTCAACCCATACAGCAAATCAGAAAGAAAGGAATGAAGATTACGTAATTCCATAATTGAAGACCTGTACATCCATGATGGCAGCTAACCATCTCAAATGCAATGCGAACATAACCTGCATAAAGGCTACGCGGGAGTGCTAACAGCAGAAGATAGGCATCAATACAAGGACGAAAAACATTCTATGATTTTGTTGGGATTGATTACGGATAATCTAGAAGATGTTTCGAGGAGAAGCCAATCTGAAGATTGAATAATGTTGGAAGGAGAAGCCCAATTTGAAGACAGCTGCAACCAAGATCAAGGATCATATCAGACTGGAAGAAAGGTGCCGACAGCTGCAGAACGTTGGATATCCAACAAGTAGAATAAACTGATCAATCAACATCAAATTTGAATAACTGAATCAAAACTTAAGCATCTAAGTTTAAGGCATAAATGGCATGAAATGTTGGGAAGAATGTGGATAGAAATGTGACAGCAATCTGCTAGATATAGCAGCATCGCTTGGTCCAAGACAATGGTGGATTGCCCGTTTTCAACATACTCGCCAGAAAAAAAGCATTGGATCTATACTAAATATCTAACCAAGTTCCAACATTTCCAATCCCTGGCTGTGGTTGGTAGGCTAGATACACGATAATATGCATGAACACTTTGAGTTCCTAGTGATAAAGACCCCTTGTGAAAGAAAACACTATTACATCTGCGATACCCACTAATAAGTACAAGCTTGTGATCAACAATCATAAGCTGAGAAGCTCTTATCTTGGAAGCAACGTACCAAACAACCTTTTAAGCTTCTTTTTTATCACAACTATGCTCCTTTTCAGAAGAAATAAAAAAGCTATCATTTAGGAAACTTTCAGCTGTAGTTCTAAGAACAGTTCTTGCATATTTGAAGTTCTCAAATAAAAGCTAGATTTTGCAAATGGTTGTTAGAGGGGCCTCTGGTTAAATCAAACACATAAAGTTTATACTTTTCAAGTCCCCTGGAGCTGAAGAATGGTTGTTGACTCTCATCAAAAAAAGGAAAAATAATAAGCTCATCCAACCTGAGTTATAGGGTCATGATAGATGTAGGACAGTTTTACCATAAATGGCCCACATCAAGAAATTCAAAAAAGGTAAAAAGCATTTGTCAAGTGGTAATCAAAGGTAGCAGCGCAAATGAAACTCCCAAGACATATCACAGTGCTCAATTGCTCATTGATTAGAGAAGTTACCATGACTTCCTACCGAGTACTGACAGTAAAAACAGACACACAAATTTGTGGAGGAAAGAACGGCATTCCCCAGCCCCAGGGTTACGACAACTAACTTGTAAGAGAAATTTTCAAAAGAGACCAGACACCCTAACCCAAACAAATGAATGGAAAAAATTAGGGCTTTTGGCCTGCATTTTCTGCTGACAGTTCCAATTTTACCATTGTCACAGATTAAAAACTTGAAAGCTCTTCAAAATGAAATTACACTATGCAGTGAAGCATCAGGAGATCTATATTACAGCAGTTGAAACTTTTGATGAAGTCGATAATCCATTCTAACATAACTACGTTGTATCATAATCACCTGTCACGTAAAAACATGTTACAGGGTCCAACGACACATCTGTCAAGGAAAAGTTTATTTCTTCTCTGAGTTGTTCTCCAGCTCCCTTCTCAATTGAAGAGAGAAGTCATCATTAACGTCATCGTCATCCCAGTCATCTTCCCACTGTTGTGTTGCTTCCTTCCCTTCTTCCTTCTCATCATCCCATTCTGCATTTCAACAAAATTTAACTTGAGCCAAACAGAAAAATTAGTAGCAACTCAGCATATAGCATCATCTCACCCACACAAATCTCTTCCAGGTCATTTCCTTGACAGACCATTCTGAGAGAATGGAAACCTCTCTTCCAAACAGAGGTGAGTCTCACTGTGGCAAATCAAATGGAGTTGACTTTAACACACTATGTCACCATGGTACGCCGGGTCGATCCATGTACCCGTATCGGTACGCCGCTACGTGATGGTGCGTTTGGATCTGGTTCCGGATCGGAATCAGATCCAAACCATATTAAAATGTAAAAAAGCCGACGTTGTTTCTCCCTCTCGAGTTTTTTCGTTTCTTCGTTCTTTCGACAGTCCGACGGCGGGTGCTTGGGTTCATTGATTTTTTGGGCAGCGACGGCGGACAGCGACAGATGACCAGTGGATTGCGATGGCGGCGGAAGCAACTGATGGTGAGTGGGGACGTTCCTTGTTTGGTTTCTTCAAATGTGGGAGACGTTTTTGACAAGGGGCCCTCCCTGATATCATCATTGTGTCTTTGAGAACCCATGAAAGGAAACTATGGCACGAAGAAGCCCTCTATCGACAGACTTGGATTCCAACAAACTAGGGCTGGATTCCAACAAACCAGGGCTCTGCCCTTCCCGATTACGTCTGCCTAGTCTCCATGGAGCCTCGCAATGTTATGCTGGAGAAGAAGAAGACAAAGAAGAAGAAAACTAGGGAGGAGAAAGAGACGGAAGTTAATAATGAAGGAGAAGACCGTCTCTTTCTCCACCATCGCACCGTTTTATTGCACGATCTTCACCTACCAAATTTTCATCTTCCCCCCTTTTCTCTTAACCGACCCAAGAACCCTGAGTTGGGTCAAGTCCTACGACCCGGAACTTGACAAAAATGCCTTTCCCACTTGTTAAAAATGTAATGATATCATTTGTTTTTCTTCAAATTTTCAAAATTTTCAATTAAAAAATAATTTTATTGTCGTACCAAGATTTGCAAAAACGTCATACCTGTACTCATTTTCACGTACCCGTACCTAGGTGACATAGTTAACACACATAAGAAGATGTTCCACTTGGTCAACTTGAATCAATTTTGGTGTTCCACCATAACGACAAAACACTCCAGTTGAGACAAAAAATAATGAGTGAAGTTTTGACTTCCTATCTATGTAACATGGGTGTGCTTAAAAACCTACCATTACCTGTGTCGATGCAAGCCGACCGACACAGGTGCAGGTGCAGGTGCGGACATGGTCCAAGCCGTGTTGGGTGTCCATTTTGGTCCAAAAAATTAGAGCCCCTTTTTTTAAGTTCATTGTGTTTATACACGATCAACAAGCAGCCTCTGACTGAACGAAGGCTGCCTCCCATGCTGTTGAGTTTCAAAGTCTGGGTGGGATTTCTTCGGGATACAGAGACTTCTTCAGCAGGGAGCTACCTTCCGGTAAACAGCTACACTTCCGCCAAACGACAGGTATGGATGTGGGCAGCATTTTTTCATTTTACATCACCATCTTCCTCTGGTTCTGGTAGGTTTAATGAAGTGTTTTATTTTTTTTTTGGGGGGGGGAGGAGCTGATTTGCTCAATTTCGTATTCTCCCAATATCATGCTGATTTCCCCAATTTGTGTGTTGTGTTCAGATTTTATTTGTATTTTTCTGAAATGTGAATGGCTACTGCGTGACTGAATGTTTTGTTCATCTATTGTTTGTACTTTGTACCATCTCCATCTGATCATTTTTAGCAATTAGAATCTATTTTTCATTTTCTATTCCTTATTTTTTGATGCAAAAGCCAGCAGCTGGCTAGCTCCAATGGCTTCCTAGTTCTTCTAAATAGAGGGCAACTATCCTATCCCTACTCACTTCTTGTATGTTCTGTTCTATAGAGTATTAACAGTCAAACTGCTTGTTCTTTGGGTTCTTTGAAGTTTGAACCCATCCTTCCATGAGCCTTGGTGCTCTTCCTTACAGTATTCAAACTTAAATATTTCATAAAGTATGTAAGATATATGCAAGTTGTAACTATAAATTATGTAAAACTTTAAGTATTTCATAAAGTCTTTATTATTCAAATTTTGTTAATCAAAGTATGTTACTATGTAATATTTAAGGTTTTCATTTTTCAGTTTACGACGCTATGTTCATTTGATAGTTTTCATGTTTCAGTTTCCACTTTTTAGTTTTTATATGAACAAGTTTTTCTGGATTAAATGTATCTTCATATTTTGTTAGTCAACTTTATGTAATCTATAAATTATCAATCATGATAACAATGGTGCACTCTCGGTTCGTTTAGAATCTTAATGAATCTAATTTCTTTCTTATTATGTATGTGTGTGCGTGCGCGCGCTGAGCATATATATATATATATATATATATATATATGGTCATGTTCCTATACCCATGATTTTTGAAATTGCTTCATACCCATACACGTGACAAATTCCTTTCCATTATCACATTCTAATGGTCCTGCTGGATCTTGGGATCTTTCATCTCAGTCTCTTGAAATCATTTTAGTAAGAACAGAAAGCAGGTATCATTGTTGTTATCAAAGGACTACAATCCAGAAAACCAATGTCCAGTTCCCTCCTTTCATTTTTCCACTCTATATTGATCCCTAATTTGGTTTCAAAAGTCTTTATTTTGCTTTGCATCTCATGGCAAGCTGCCATGTAGAGCCAACAGCCTGAAACTGAGTTGAAAATCAACGCAAGGGCACACTTCCACCAAGAAGTTGGGGTTAGGTTTGCTCGACTGTCATTATGGTTGGAAAATTTACATCCATTTCATTCAAATTATTTCTAGCTACAAGTTTATGGAAAAATAAAAGTAAATATATATATGTATGAAAATATTTAGATGCATGCACAACCAAATGCAATTGGGATCTGTCCAAGTTTGTGCAATCAAATGTGTGACACTCCTGTTCAGATACCGGCATCCTTAGGGGTCACCTCACTGGAAAAAACTAGGTGTCATTGGCGAAACCAGACACTATGTTCCATAACAGAGTATTCTCCAAGACTTATATTTGCAAATCAAAAGGCAGTAGACGTTCGATAAGAACATTGTCTTCTTAGTTACATGCTTCAAAAACATAATATTCTTCTCCAAACATGATGCAATTATGTACACTGTACAGCATTTGACTGTTGGATGTAGGAGTAGCATCCATAATCAAGCATGTTGCCTAGGACAAGAACATGGTGTTTTTTGGAACATGTCCAAGAACATAATATTTTTTTTTCTCATCAAAACCTTCATAAAAAACAATTGCTATATTTCAATGTTATGTCTTCAAATAGCGTTTGTTGCCTGTTGATTTGCAAAGCTGGTTGTGGATTAAAAGCACAAAAACCAAGAACTTGGTTCTTCTGCCATCTGTCAAATAAATTGAAACATTACATATGGATAAAATGAACTTCTTGGATGATGCACCATAGGAAGGTTAAAGAACACAACACGGTTACACATCATATCATAGTAACATGAAACAGATATAGTCATACTCTCTAAAACACCAGACTAGGGAACCGGCAGAGTAGATTGTTCAAATCAAAATGATGCGAAAGCAGAAAAAAATGAACTGAAGCTTGCCAATACACATCTTACCTTCACATTCAAATTCTTCAAATTCATCATCATCTTCAAATAGATCGATCTTAGCATCCTCCATTGTCACTTTGGGTTCTTCTGCCATCTTTCAAATAAACTGAAACATTACATACGGACAAAATGAACTTCTTGGACAATGCACCATGGGAAGGTTAAAGATATAGTCATGCTCCCTAAAACACGCCTTACTGATGAAACAAACAGTTGAGAACTAATGCGGTCTTTGATTATGACCAAAGCAACTGTTGCAGTGAGTTGACTCAACTTTTGAAGTCCAAGCATCTCACTTTTTTATTTTTCTACATTTTCCTTTCACTAATCAAAGCTGGTGGAGCGGTCCTCATGGGTTCAATAGTCACAAATAACGTTTCGGAGTTTTAAATGGCGATGTTTTTCTCAGATATAATACAGTGAGCTTGAAAAATATGGCAATTAAAAATAAAAAAAAAATCCTAAAAAGTTCCTCAAATTAGGAAAAAATAAATTAATTGAGAAACTAATAAGACAACAACAAAAGAAGTACATAACAAAAAAAAATAGAAAATGAACACAAGCAGGCAAAAAAACATTTCTAAGAATAAGTTTCTAAGTTTCTTCTGACTCTACTTGAATATTTGAAGTTTAAGAATAAATTTCTAATGCAAAAAAAAAAAATCAATGTCATAGAAAATCCAACACAAAGTTGAACAGCCATAGATTTTTCCACTTTTTAATGCATATATGCAAATCCACTGAAAACAAAAGGTAGAAAGTAGAAAACTTACAAACATATGCAAATCGACTGAAAACAAAAGGTAGAAAGTAGAAAACTAACAGACATGCAAATCGACTGAATCAATGTAGTTCACTAAGCACATAAAGTTAGTATTCAAAAGAACAATATCACATAAATTATACCAATTATTCTTGTCCATGGTGTGCACATTAACATGTTTTGCATTTCGATCGATTAATTTTGTATTAACATTGAAACATACAAGTGACAAGATGAGGGTGTCCTTGAAGCATAGTTTGTTGTATATGTCTACATGCATTTCACAGTTTTCACATTCTTATATAAAATATGAACATGTCTTAAATACTAATCAAGCTCTCTCTCTCACTTTATATACATATAGACATAAACACTTGTGGCAGTTAAACCTATAAATCTGCAACCTTCATCAAGGAAATAACTTGAGTCTTACAAGCTAAAAATTGAGGATGTCTTCAAAATAGGCGTTCTATAGGTCTTGGAAGCATTTAACATAGCTTCTATCTAATTAGTAACTAAAAAAATTGCTATGTTACAAACACAATACAGGAAATGTCATGAACAATAATACATCTGGCTTTTAAAAAGCCAAAGAAGCAATAATCCAGGAAAAGACAATCGAGTCAAAAAAATTTCTCTTAAAATTGAGTTTAATGGCTTCAGTAGCTTGCAAGTCCCACTTGGATTGAGTTTTCCCTAAAAGCATTCTACCACATAGGTTTTACCACAGTGAGATGCAAAAGAAAAATCGTTAGACCTAGTAGCATGTTTTGCAACTTGAAGATGGGAAAAGATTCTGGTGTACAAATTCTAGTCTTTATTTAAACGTATTTAGTTGTCCCAAATCTAACTCATTTCTGTGACACACTAGAGAGATACAGTTTTGATAAGTATCCAACTCAACTTAATCCAACATATACTTTTGGTATGTACGTATAATTTTATATCCTTCATATTTTATGGATCTATTTTAGGATTCACTTTCTTGACCTCATGTGATCAGGCACTCCAGTTTGCCCTTTTGGAATCTTCTTGAGTTCACCTTTGGCATGCTAAGCAATTGACAAGTGTCTGGCCTTTCAGGTTCTTTTTTTTAGTACTAGCACAAGAACTTGAAGACAGATGCTTTCAGGCAAAACTGACAAAACCACATTTTACATCCATAATATAAAACCATTCAATATGTTGAGTCCATTTCAATTCCACCAGTTCCTTGTTGATGCCAATTTCTTAATGGTTTCAACAATTAATGTTTTTTTCACCATCCAGTTATGAGAATCAGCTACATATTGCACTTTCATCAAACTTAATTCTTGCAGGGCATTCACCCGTCTGTTGCAGCTCAAGAATAGAAGACTTTGAAAAAACCATCACGCCATTAAAAAGAAAGAATTATGTTCCACATTCTTTTGCTTTTCCCAGACTGCAGTTCTTCACCTGATTGAGCTGACATTTTTTTTCACTAGTTCACTATTTTTTTTTTTATTATTACAGAAAATAGAAGCTAGTTTGTCATATAGAACTCATATTGCCTCAATACATATAAAGTTTTTCGCTTCTTACTCATAACAAAAAGTAGTATCTTAGAGTTTCCTTTGAATGGTATTTCATGATATTATATAATGTCAACATCTAGAGCACATTTTTAGAATTTTTTCAACCTCCAGGAGATATTTTCAGAATTTTCTCATAGGTCAAGACACTATATAAAAAATACAAAAAATTAAGAAATATAATGCATGGAGGTGGTTATATTATCAAAAAAATGCAAGAAAAGTGTCATTAATAAATAATACATCTACAAGTTTTCTCTAGCTTCACATTGTGCTGTTAGACATTTGCTTTCTAGATGTGCATGTTGTAGCTTCTATCTTGCATCAGATTTACTTGTCAACTCCAATATTCATCAAACTATTAAAAAATAAAAATAGTTACAACTTAGTTCAAATTAACATGCCATTTTATATGGATCCTAAACACAATCAACTTCATCACAATACTATTGTCTCCTGCACAAAAACACTTGGACTAGGGTTCCATAAAGTAGGCAATTCACATTCCATGTTATGGTTCTACGTGGTTCAGCTTCTGCTGAAGAGGGTTAATGTGAGCGAGTTAAAGGTAGTCGGTATGTGCATTTTTCTGCTTATCATTTGGCTCCAGAGATCCCTTTGTTTGCAGAGGAGGGTGCTACTCTTCTTGAACTACACCTAAAATCTCCAATTAGTGTTGATCTTCCCTGATCAACCATCAAATGCAGATATGTCCATTTCCATGACCCTGGATTAAAGCAAACCACCTCTAGAAAATGAGACCAGACCCATGTGAAACAAACTCCTTTATGATGCACCAATTCTAGGAGCAGTCTATGATAACAATTAACAAGTATATAAGTGTTTTAAGGATTGTCATCCTGACGATAGTAGGTAAGTTTCTAGATTGTCGATCTCTGTGCTGGCCAGGGATGGCTTGCTCCAAGGCCAAAAGTATATTTAATGTCTTTCCAGCCAATATGGTCTTCATATCTGTTACAGCGTTCTTGATATTCATGGGAGGTATGGTTTCATGTTAATGAACACAAACCAGAAGAACCTAGAAAAATGCACCTATTAAACCAACATCTCTATCTGAACACATCTCATATTGATGGCAAAGACAATGGTAATTCTTAATTCATACTTTCTTAAGTTTCTTTCTCTTTCTCAAGGCCAAATACTGTTAAAATCATTAATATTTATCTTCTCTCACCCACTTAGAGAAGGTCGAAAACCTATTTCTCAAATCAAGGTATTCTTGGTTGCTCAATTACAAGATTCTTGTCTGCTCTAGAATCGAACTGATAGGTATTCCTACTCAGCTGGTGCAAACATCCTCTACCAAGTTCCACTCTGAACTGGAATGATAATATTGGAAGTTTAATTCCAGAATAATTGTTCCAGGGCCATAACGCGTTCCCCTAAGGAAACACCTAACCCTTTGACAATTCTTCCTTCGGAGGAGTAATCCAATGGATGGTAACGGAAGACGATCCTTCATACACATGTTCCAGAGAATGAAATAAAAAGCTGAAGAAGGAGATAAAAGAGTTGGCAAGACGAGGCAAGCGCTCAAACTCAAAGAGTAACCTTGCGGCAAGAAGTATATTGTAAAAATGAAAGCACCTAAATAATCATAAACAAATTCAAACTAAAAAAAAAAACACATTGTATTTCCACTCGGATATCAAAATTAACCGGGATAAAGACCAATCGAGCTAAATCCACAAACTACGAAAACCACTTCTCGTCCTTCTCACATAGACATTGAACCCGAGCTCCTCGGAACAACGAGAGGGGCCAACTTATTGTAATCAACAACCTTCGCTCGCAAAACCCATCAACAATAACTTTGAAACCAAAATAATAGAAAGAAAGGAAGACGAGAAGCAAACTTTGCAAAAAGAAACACCTGTAGAAACAACAAAAAGACGCTCGCCCCAACCCAGACGGAGAAAGGGAGTGATAGAGGGAGAAACATACCCGTAGCGGCCGATCGACGGTGAGAAGTGAGAAACGAGCGAGAGAAAGGGGGTGACGGGGAGGGATGGCAACCCTCGAAATGCTGGTTGAAGAAAACGAAGTTTCGAGTTTCGACACGACGACACCTTTCGTTTAACCAATAAACATATCGTGCCTCGAGTCAAAGTGCACCGCCGTATAACGCTTTGAAGCGTTCGCTTCTTCCCGCCTCGAAGCGTTTGCTCTATTAGAAAACCTTTTTTTATTAATGTTGTTTTGCTCTGGTGTTTCCAATGGGGTTTTTCCATCGGGTTCCCTTTTTCATCTACTTTAAATTATTTTGTTTAATATTTTAATTGTTTTAAATTGAAAACACATAGCATGCCTGAGGCGTTAAATATGTTGAGGCGCACGCTTCAGCGGCTGTGGATCAAACACGCACTTCATTGAATCAAATTTTCCTTTAAGCTCTCAAACTATGTCACCTGAGTGCGTGGTCCGGGTGCCGGTGCGGGTGCTGGTGCGGGTGCCGGTGCGGCACATCTCAAAAAATTTAGGTGCGGCGGTGTGGTGAGAGTATTTTATTATTTTTAAAATATAATAATATAAAAGATTAATAAAATAGCTAAGAACAAAAAGATTAATAAGAAAACGATGAATTTAATCTAATCTTTTCAAATTGGATTATAATTAAGCCTCCCACTGCAAGGGATTTAAGATGATGCATTCCTTGGTGATCTTCCCGGTACTTCCTTACACACCAGCCTT
>JAANDH010000592.1:0-41722 GCA_011799765.1 Nymphaea thermarum
AAAACTGGATAGCATCCTTTATCATAGAAGGCAGTCTCCCTTTTGTCTCAATTGATGGTACAACTGAGGTCCTGCTGATGTGCACCACAAAGACCTCCATGTGCTTCTTGCCAGTTGGGATTCTTCCTCGTTCCTTAATAGGATAGGATCCCATCGAAGGATCGCCGATAGACAGTGTAATTTACATATACGTATCTAGAAGACCACCTTTTTATCATGAGTTTGAGGCGTGGATCCTGGGGAAGTGCCCCGCGAAGCTTTCGGGAAGAGGGGTAGTCTTCAAAGGGTTTCTTCCAGTCTGTCCTTCCTATTTCATAGACGGAAACGGAGAGTGAAGGTAGGGCAGTTCTTCTAATACTGACGGTAACAACCTTCATTCTTCTACTCTGATTTGCATGGATTGGTTTGGACCCAGAATATATTAGATCTTAACAGAACTGAAAACAAATAGGTTAAAGAGAAGTGTATAAGCACCACAGCAAAAGGAACCGGCAGGACAAAGTATAGAAGACGTTGGGAAAACAGACCAAAAACCAGCACAGATGCATAGTTTGTTGAAAAAAAAAAATTTGGACGATTTTGGACTCAGTCAACTTTGTCCAAGACCAAAATTGGACAGATTTAACCTGAGAGGCATTGACTGCACCTGAAACGGTCAACCCTGCACCCAATCAGTGTCTGAGGCAGTACCATTACCTGTCAACTGGTGACCGCACTGATACTTCACTCCAATAGGAGTGTCCATGTGACATAGCTGACAATGTAGTACTAGTAAGGCCAATGTTGTAAAAAGCGTATCGTAAGCCGTATCGTAAATTTTTTTAATAAATCAGAAAAAATAGAAAAAAAAATCGTAAATTTCATAAAAAATCAGTAAAAAACAAGAATAATATGTTCTTCATAAAAAAATATGTTTCACAGAATGATAGACTTATTATTGTTGTAAAGTTACAGTTCATCATTCGTAAACATCAAAATTCATAACAATATCAATCTAGAAAGCACAACAAGTCAATAATTACATAACGTATATCATAATTTCATAACCGTAGATTCATAAGTCATAAGGTATTAAGGTCCATAAGTCTATGAGCACATCAAAAAACAAGTTTTAGATGTTAGGTATTACATCACAAGATGATAATGAAATCGTGAAAATGTTCAATGTCAATACATATAAAATGAAAGCACTCTCGACTCTCATTCATAATCTTCATCATATTCATTCTCATCCTCATCTCCATCTTTTTCTTCATCTTAAACTCTTTCCTCCCAACGGGAATCAGCCAGCCACGCACAAATCCATGGTTTAATCGATGATTTCATTTTGAAAATTGATGATTTAACGATGGAAAACGATGATTTCCCTCCACAGCGGCACAATCTCTAGGTTAGAAATGAAGAAGATGCAGGTTTTTATAAAGAAAACTCGAAAAAGGGGGATTTGAGCCCTCCTTTTTTGAAATCAGCCCATATCGTACGATACGGGATGTATCGCACCATACCGCACGATACAGGGGCTTGTAACGTACATATCGTACGATACAGGCATGACACATGCCTATTTACAATACAGGGAGAGTATTGTATCGTATTTTGCAAACGATACAATACGTGTCGTAAGATATGGCCCCGTATCGTACGATATGTAACACTGAGTAAGGCACAATACAAAAGATAAAAAGTAATCAACAGGATTGATCATAAAACGCTTAGAAGACCATTCAAGTTACAAGAAAATTCTGCCCCCTATATCTACAACCAGCAAAGTAAGGAGCAAGCCATTGGCTAGCTCCCAACAACTTGAAATGCAGTTGGGGCTAGACAATTGCTAGTCAACCATGGTCAAGATCCAATATTGAACAAAACAAAATCAGAAAATAATACAAAAACAAAATCTAAAAACAGAAGTAAAAAATAAATACGCATTTAAGCTATACACAATATATTATTCTTCACATACGTATATGTAATAATCTTCATAAACATAAACCTGGTATGTACATATGAACACCAGCTGCTTTTTAGGCACATCTGTGTAATATTAATAGGAAATACGACTCCTTAAAACCAGCTCCATGTGGTTGCAATTAGGCTCCACGATGATTACAATGAACCCAAAAAACACAGAAAGGCAAGAGTCCCTAGATTACTTCAAAGTTCAAACATGCTCAAAAGTATGCCCATTTCTCATTGAGTAGGGAAGTGTATTTGTGATGCTGGAAAGTCTATTGCTGGGACAAACTCATCAAATAAAAAGAAAACTTTCACTAAATTTTAGCATCATCTAGAACATTATTCTGACCTCTTTAAAAAAAATAGATGGCACTGAATGCATGATTTAACAGATATCCTTTCGTAAGTAGTCCATCATGAATGCATCCAAAAATTTAAAGCATGGCAAGAAAGAAACAAGCAAGTCTTTCTACACAGGCCAGTCTTGCTTCTCCTTTGCTATTGCATTATGCTATTATCCGAACAACTGAAACCAAACATGAGCAATGAAAGATAATAGAACAAAAAGATTGCAAGACAAGATAACCGTAGAAAATAAAACATAAGGTAATATACTAAGATTTTTCAATATCACATGGTAGATTTACTTCCACCAAACCAAACTGAGTTAATGACCACATTCACATTCCTATTTTGATGCATGGAATGTAGAGACAAACAAATCCGACCAATTCCTTTAAGGAGATAACACAAAATTTAAAATTTAAAATTGAAGAATAGGAAATGAGAAAAAGGAAAATAATAACATGAAAATTTTTTGAACAAGCAATGGATGTTCCTTACCAATGTATGCCAAGGTAAAGAAAGAAAAAGAGCCGCCAAGAATTGACAGTAGCCACAGGCAGAATACCACCTATCAGATAATAAATATCTATCATGAGTAAGAAGCTACACATATTAACAACAAAAAATTGAAAAAAAATAAAAAATATTTGTGAGCTGTGTCTAGTTGCTAAATACCTTGAAAAAGATCTTGAAATCCTTTCCAAGAGTAATATCATGGGCCATTAAACACATATAGTTTATTTTAACACGAAAAAAAGCAGCGGCATTGTTCACCATGTCTTCTGATAAGACTAATTCTGGCAGTGGCTGAAGTTGTCTGTCAAGGAGAATTGACAAAGGAAGAGAAAAGAAACATCAATACATAATGCCAAGAATCACACGGAACCAAGAGTAATCAATGTCAAAGACCTACTTGTTCAAGAGAACAGCACCATTTGCTCGTATAAAGAGGACCACAACTAAAACCAATAGAACATCAGAGCAAACTGATACAAAAGACAATCCTGAACGTTCAAAAAGTAACCAAACAATTGTTGCTACAATTATGATGGCAAATGGTACCCGCCTCCATTTCCAAAATATAACATCTGCACCTAAACCAAAAACAGGTAAGAATAGTATATCTCAGAGAACAGTTAGTTGAATAGTACACTAAACTAAAAATAATGTAGGAAAACCAAAAGAGTAGAACAAAATGTTGGCACATTAAATTTATTTCATCAAGAAAAAAATGACCTTGTAAATCAGTTTTTAAGTTCAAGATGTCTGACAACATTCATGCAACAAAACAAAAAGGATCATCACGTCTGCTCTTACTTCCAGATGACTAGATAATCTGTCACTGACTAATCTCTGTACTTGGATGACACCAAAAACCCCAGGTTTTAAACCTGATTTTGGATATCAAACCAGGTTTAGCTCAAAAACTTAGTTCCATTAATTGAATGTTAAAAATATACTAGTTGATATTAGCTATGACACAATATATCCTGATTTGGCACGGCAAAGTAATGATTGAAACCATTATTACCAACTAACAAATAAAGCAGAGAACAATTTCTGAACTGCTATTGGTATGCCGTTTATGGCTTAAAACTTGAAGATTTACAACTGGTGCATCATAATTAAAGAAATACAACTTGCACTTAGAGAGCTAATATCTCATTATTTGTGTACCATATAAAATATTAAACCAACAAAAGTTTCTTAAACTTTTTCAGATTCTATTTGCCTTGCAAGAGATAGTCCAAAATTGTTTTGGCATTTTGATGAAGCATAGAATTAATGCAAGCAATAATATGACATGCTCATCATGGAGGGTTTTGGATATGCAGATCAACCAGACAAAAAAGTCAAGCGTTCTTTAAACAGAAACCTCATGCACAAAAACGTGCAAGACCAGCTTCTATTCCAATAAGAATATAAATTGCAGTAGCAATAGTATGTGTGCACAACACATGCACCTACAGATCTTACCCACCAAGATTTGCATTTTTTCTTCTTCTTTTGTGTTTTGGCATTGGTTTTGAGCAGCTCTTTATTGGATGGATATCAGATGGTTGCATAGTGGTCTGAAAGCAACCAGTGACTATTGATTTAGGTGGTGAGGTGGTCAACCAGCTAGGTGAATGGACAGTTAGGGGGGCTGCTTTAAGAGTGGTGGAACTGTGTCATTTGCCCCAAAAGTACTCTATGATAGAAGAAAAAACTTAATTAATGGACAAAAATGGACTTGGTGAACTTTGACTGAGTCTAAAAAAGGATGGATATGGCCATGGTGCATTGACCGCATCCGACGTAGGTTGACCATGTTCAGGCTGTGTCCAAAGGCATAACCTACCTCAACCAAATGAAAGTATCCATGTGACATAGTCAAAGGGTTGTTCTTCAATGGCAGATCAATTAAGGAAAGCAACAACATCACTCATGCGATGGTGCACCCATTAAGAAGAAGCAAATGAAAGCATTTCCTATTCAAATCAGATTTTCCTGAAGCCAAGTCAGGGTTGATTGGTCTTGATTGGTCTTTCCTCAGCCATACTTGGCAAGCCTGTCAATGGACTCAGATCAGCTGACTACTATTTCATGGATCAACGAGTTGACTAGGTCAACCCCAGGTGATAAATTCTTATGGTATATCTTTTGCTATAAAATGATGATGAAGTTGAACATATCTATAAAATAACAAGCAAGTAGTCAAGTAAATACAATCAGACAACAATAGTTTACAAAACATAATTCCAAAACATTGTCAAAAATATGGTTCGCGAAAAAGTATCAGTGAGGTTTTTCTCAGGTATTTTTCAATGAAGTCTTTCTTGGGGAAATTATGGGAAAATTTTCGACAAATTTGTGAAAAATACAAATCATAAAAATTAGAGAAAATAAAATCCCAATATGTTTGCCAAAAAATCATAAAACAATTATGAAAAAAATCACAAAAAAATGCGAGATTCATTTTTGCCAAGATTATAAAAATCTCATGAGGTTTTCTCGATATTTCTGTTTTTCTTGTAAAAATCGTGAGATTTTCGATAATCCCTCGATATCTGTGACGGACTGACAGTGCTCCAAAGTAAGAACAACTCAAAAAAACATGCATTAAATTAATTTATTTTTATTATACGACTATAGTTTATTTGACAGTGATATTGAGTTGAGTTTGACATGATGTTGAGTGAGGCAATGTAGAATGGGCCAATGTGGAGCTGATTCAACTGATTTGGCTGATCCAGAATCAAGTCCTCTAAGATTCGGTTGCATTTGAGTCAATAATTGACATATGACCCAATCCCTTGGCAATTGAGTCCCTTGAAAATCTAAGTTCACAAGCGCAACTCGTGAGTCGATTCACCAAGTTTTCCAACTATATTCCCAACTTCTCACTTTTTCTGGTTTTTTAGAAGTGGCAAGACCACATTATAGAATGTGCTTTATACAGTGGACTTCTTTGTGGCTATCAATGGAAAAACAAGTAACCTGTTTAGGAGCTCGAGACCGATTAGATAAGGGAATCTAATTTTCTACTTATTCATTCCTGCGGGTGATGGAGAGCCTATGTAGATGGTTGAAATTGGTGTGGTCAGAGGCAAAATTATTCTGCTCTCAGAATTGTTAGGTTACAAGGACTTGGCATAGGCACCACAATCGAGTTGACAAAATTCAGGCGCAAGTGTGCATTTGGTGTAGCCCTTGACTTAGTCAAGACGAGTCTGATGCTTGACTGAGTCCATAATCATCCAAAATTTAGGGTTTTTTTTTTAGTTCATTGTGTACAAATACGGTAAACAGCCTTCAAGAGTCAAAGGCTATTCTCCTATTGCCTGCAAAATCCTCCGGCATCTAAGCTATCTTTGATTTCCAGCAACCTTCTCCATCAAGGCAGCAACTTTCTCTAGCAAGCACACTCATCCCAGGTAACCTTTTTTAGTTTTTCTTCCTTTCTTCAATTGTGTGTGCTCCAAGAGAAAAGCAACAATATTCACTTGTTGTTCTTCTTCTCCTGGAGTGATTTCTCGTTTTGCATTTCTTCTCCATGTTCTCCACTTCATTTGTTTAGGTGTTCTTTATAGAGCAGAGAAGATGTCAATCATTTGTTTGTTCAACATGAATTTGCTATTTCTATTTGGTGAAAGGTGTGCTGCTTTTTCAGATGTCTGCTAAAGAGCTGAAAAAGTAAGAGGAAGCGTCTAATCTAATTAAACAAAAAAAAAATTGCTGGCTGTTTTTCAGAGTACTATAAGAAAAATTTGGGAGTTGTCTGAAAATGTTTGCACAAATAAGGTTCATGTATATAATATCACCAATCAGGTTAAGCATCACTTCATGACTCACTTAAGTCCTTAAAACATAGCTTTCTTGCATTCAATTAATGCAGTTTGTTGAGAATTGACGCCACTTGACATTTTCAGAAAATAGGAGAAACGGATGAGCAGTTTCACTATCAGGATTGTTGCAACTCAATTTTGATTTATGTTGATCCCTCCTCAAAGAAGATTCTAATCTTCTATGATTCTACGAATAATAGGAACTGGAGTGCCTGGTAAGATCTTAAAGCTGCTCAACACCAACAATCTATTCCCATTCTAAATGTCCCAAAAGGATCAGGCTGAAGGAAGACAAGCTTCAGAGGGTACTATGTCTGACTTAATTGAGAAGCTGATCAAGCTTGGAGGTGTAATGTAAAGCTACTTACAAGCAAAACAACATGATACCAGAGAAGCTTGCATGTGTTGGCATGATTGCCGTTCCAAGAAGTTGGAGGGACAAGCTCCCAGACTGACTGCCATCTAGTCTAGATTTGTAATACCATGAAATGTTCTGGTCAAGGTTGCCTAACCCCATCTTGCCAGTCAAAATACAAGATAGAGAGAGCTAAAACATTCTACTCATTGTCATTCACTAAAATGGGTTCAACATCTAAGGGGATGGTGGAGGAGAGAAGGGGCTGAAGAGAATGCAGAAGAGGGTCGACCATGAATGTGGAGAGAACTTGGGGAGAGAGGGGACCAGTTTGTCGTCAACCCTTTCTTTTTGAAGACTTTTGTGTCATTTAGCAATTCTAACCTTTTTAGCTCTCCGACTTATGCCAATCAAACACAATGGCCATTCTAGGTTTCCAAGGCTCATATGGAAGTTAAGCAGGCCTATATATATATATACTTGGGTTCAGATGGTTGAACCCTTCTGATGCTGTGGATCATCTCCCAGATTATGCTGTTGCTTCTCTTTCAGATGGGGATCCTTCATCATGAATTATGTTGGTTGAATGCCCTCTTATAGGACCGTGAAAAACTTTTGTTTTTGTGGTTCGAGCAGCAGATTTGGTATCCCCAGATTACAACAAGAACAACTACTCAACCTGATGAGCCTGTAAAAGGAATTATAGCATTGCTGAGGTTCGCTGGAACATGAATAAAGCGAATTCTCAATAGAGAAATTACAACGTCGAGGAACAAGCTTGAAAAAGTATCAGCGCACGTAAACAAAAAGGAAAGGGAAGCTTATAGTTGACTAGTTCATATAGGCAAACAACTGTGACTGAGCAGGCCTCAGTGAATTAGACCAAGAGTAACAAAGCAATCTTGCTATGTCTAAGTCAAAAGCGTGAACCAGTTACAACCGAACACACCAAGCACTAATGCAGCAGAACACCAAAGGGTTAAAAAATGAAAAGGTTCTCTCGAAAGCCCCGTCAAGCAAGAGAACCCATCAAAACAAAAGAATTAGAAGAAAGAACCCAACGACGCAGAAAAACAGTTCGCAGGGTACCTTTTCCACCGCCAACAACTGCACGTGTAGACCGCTGTCTGTAGCCTCCTTCAGATGACTGGTCATTCGCCTCCGAACTGACCGTGGTTGAAGAGCAACAAGGCTCCATTGTCTTATCCTTTCGCCAATGAAGATTTGCTTCGCTGTTGGACAAATCTTGCGAGCTCTCCATCGCTCACTATTGCAATGTTTTATCAAAGGAAAAAAAAACAAGTCAACGATTATGCAGGAAAAAAGCGAAATATAAAAGAATCTTCGATCAGAAATGAGCATCGGCAACAAAAAAGCACCCTGGGAAATGAAAATCCCAGATCCACCAAGAATTGAAGAGAATGATTGGCCGGAAAGAGGCACTAAAAGAGAAGAACATAATCCTATAAAGGACAAGAGATTTTGTGGAGAAACAATCTTTAGGAAAGCGAACGAGATCAGGAATTTGAAACCGATAATGAGAAGTCAAATAGCAAAAGGGAAACTTCACCATTTCCGCTCAAAAGTGCGATTAGTTCCAGTTGCAGCGGAAATTTCGAAATTCTGAAAACTACACGAAAGAGCGAAGCGATTAGCGATTCTTCTTCATGAAACCTCTCGGGCTTATTCAAAAAGAGGGCATTAAATTGAGAGTGGACAATGGCGGTAGGTAGACTAACAGCAAGCCCGCGACGATTGAGGCCACTGGCCACGGAAGAGGCAAAATCTTGAGGCCAAAGACGAACAAGGGAGACCAAGTTGCGTGTTTGACTGCAGTGCAAGAACAGGTGGACCCTGAGTACTTGCAGTTTCACGTCTCATGTTTGAGAGCGTCATCCTTGTGTTTTTAGGTGATCAGGACCTGTTTTCAGGTGATCAGGATGTGTGACCCAGGAGAGGCCAAAGCCCTCATCTCATCCAACCCTGCTCGATCCTAATGTACCAACCCCTTGAGTCCTCCTGCTTTACCTTTTAAAAGATTTATGTGGTCTTTTTGACATCTTCATTCCTCAACACATTCAGTTTATTTCCAATCATATTTATGATTTAGATGATAAGTTTCCTATTAGATTCCTTTACAAAAACATTGATAAAAAGTTCAAAGCAATTATTAAAATGTCAATAGAAACCCAAAAGATTTTAAAGTCTCACAAAAGTTTTACTATATTATTGGACCATATTTTCATTTTGGCAACATTTTTGCAATTTGACATTCCCTCTCTCTCTTTCTCTCTCACTAAGTTCAGTAGGATTGGTTAACTTCTCTGAAAAGTATGGCCTATTTGTTAACTTTTAAAAGTTGAATAATGGTTGAGCCTAAAAAGTTATAAAGATCGAATGATGATTTTTTATTTCTAGCTTCTTTTACACTAATTTAACTGCAATTACCATCAACTGCAGTAAACCATTTCCTTTTCTGATTTCAAATCCAGATAACAACACCTAGCAAATCCACAAAATTCTATATATTCAAAAAGATGGTAAAAGTTTTCTCGCTTATCCATATTACTTGACGACGAAAGAAGCACATGCAAGCACTTTGACTTGGTTACTCATTGGTGCCCTTAATCCTGTCATTAGTAAACATAATATGAATAGGAAATACCGAACCACATTTCCTATGCATGGGAAATTTTGCCTACCAGATTTTGCTTGAAGAGCATGTGGTTTGGGACTTTATTTCTCTTTTAAGAAGAAGTGCACAGCTTTTAAGAAAAGATCAAGTGTACTTCTAGTTTAAAAAAAAAGATCAAATGTACTTCTGGCCCACTTGTATTGGCATGTTTCTGCATATATTGGCATGTCTCTGCATATACTAACCTAGCTAATGCACTATACTGGTGTAACATTTTTTGTGCATTAGCATGGTTAATGACTAAAATACTATTAGTTCACACTAAAAAAAAAAAGCAGAAACAAAAAAAGTAGAAAGACTATGAGGACATTTCTTTTTTTTTCTAAAATGTATATATGAATTAAAAAAATCATTTATCCTATTTCAAATTTTGAAAAATTATATATAGACCTCTGTTAAAATTTTGAAACTATAATTCAGTCTTCTTTATTAAAAAATCTTGTCTCCTCCCCTGCTTCCATCAACGTTGATGAGCCAATACATTAAAAAGTTACTTATTTTATGAAAGAGAAAAAAAAATATTTTTTTTCAAAAAATAAAAAAGATCTTGGGTACCATTTGGATGAACCCCTTCAAAAAATGGTTTTTGTTAATACGTGGTTCTAGAACCATTTTCTTTAATGAGTATTCAAAACCTGATTTTAGTGTTTGAGAATATAAAAATTACAACCACAAAGTAAATGAAAAAAACATCTATACGTATAGTGGTTTTTTTTTTACCATTCAAAACTTGAGCAGTAAGTGATATTGACCGATACAGGTGAACAGACAATGATATTTCAATTGAACAAAAAGTGAAAAAAGACGGTGAAAATATACCCTCATAAGTGGGTCTCACTTTTTTAAATTAAAAGGGCATTTAGTCACTTTGGGAAAGGACAAATAATTTGTCTATTCGGGCCCCAACATATAAGTGTGGGTATTGGGCCATTGGCCCGGCCCGGGTCAAATTCCGGTCCCGGCCCATTTTAATTAAAATAATAATTTTAAATTATAAAATAATTTTTTTTAAATATAAAAAATATTTATTAAGAATAAAATATATATTATTAAACAAAAAAATTAAAAAAAAAATATTTTTCTTTTAATTACCGGGCCTAACAGGAAAGGGCCGGGCCCAGCCCCGGCCGGGATTTTCCCGGCCCGACGCCCAGCCCTACCAACATATCGAAGCTAGTTACATATGCCATGCTGGTGTAGTTAATGATGAAAATGCGAAAAAAAAAACTTTTTGTAAGGATAAAAGAAAAGTCTAAAAAAGTGAAAGGGCTTAAAAAGATTTTTTTTAATAATTTCAAAAATGTCCTTTTTTTTTCTTTTCTGTTTCCCCAACATATAGCTTCTGGAGTTGAACTTGTTGAAACTGAACTTGTGTGTTCTAGCCCTTTCACTTCTTGCATTAAGGGGCCGTTTGATGACTTGAAAATTTGGAATTATAAATATGTTTTTAGAAATATATTTCCTTAAAAAAATGAATGGGAAAATTTTTTTCGATTCTCATTTTGATGTGTGTGTGATTACTGAGAAATATATTTCCAAAAATATATTTCATATTTTGATGAAAAAGAAATATATTTCCAGATTTCTGCACTCCGTAACAGGGTGAGCCAAAATCAGTGTTTCCCAACCTGGAAGCTGCTGCACAAATGAGAGAGGAAGAGACAGAGGGCTTCTTCTTCAGCAAGGGCGAGAGAGACGAGGAGGGGAGCAGGAGAGCGAGAGGGCTTGAGAGACAACGAGGGGGGAAGGAGACTCAGAGGGCGAGAGAGACGATGAGAGCAGAGGGAGAGTGAGAGGGCGAGAGAGACTATGAGAGCAGAGGGAGAGTGAGAGGGCGAGAGAGACGATGAGAGCAGGAGAGTGAGAGTGCGAGAGAGCCGACGAGGGGAGCAGGAGAATGAGAGGGCAAGAGGTTTTCATGCGCAAGCAAGAGGGAGGCGACCAAGGGCGGCAGCTGCGGCAGGAGGGAGGCAATGCAAGCGTGCCCTAACGGGCAAAAAAAAATTTGCGGAAATATGTTTCCACCCCTCACGGTGGAAACATATTTCCAGAAAAAAATTTCTGATTTGGAGTTTAACGGTAAAAAAATATTTATGCATTTGATAAAGCGAAAAAATTTTAAAATTTTGAATTTTTTTCCCTAAGCTAGAGTGGATTTGGGGCCTGTCAAACATGCCCTAATGTTAGTCTTAATTACAAATGAAACCGTACGCAGGAAAGGTTTGATACTTTTCATAAAATTCCATGCCATAAGAAAGTACTGTTCAATGCAGAATAGAAACACTACTAACAAAAAATAAAAACTAAATTTTTAGCTTAAGTACTTGCCATTTGTAGTATTCACTCCCTTTTCAAAATATCATTTTATCAAAATTGATTTTTTGACAAAACTAAGTTTTGATAGCCCCCCAAACATGTCTTGAATAGCATTTTGACTTCAAAGCGGCATTTCAGGGTGTCATTCAATCTTGCCTTTCTTTTTACCAGCATTTGGATTCAGGTCTGAAAAAATGGGGTTCAAATGCAAGCTTTAAATGCTCACTCCAATGTTTATATAAAAAGGAAACATTTTTCAGTACAACTATGTAAGGTGGTATGGTGCTTCTTTAAATAATTTAAATGTTTATTGGTTTTTCTTGAAAGTTCAAACTGCTCACACAAAATTTGATCAAATTCTTGTGCATCACATTTATCCAAGTCACAGCCAAATCCTAATGCAATGTGATTGGTCCCCTTATTATTAAACTAGTATTAGCAAATAAGTATAACTTTAAGCTGATCTATCATTTAAATATATGGTGAAACTCTCCAGAAATTTAAGAGATAAAGGAGAGGGAGAGAGAGACTGTCAGAACTCAGAGCTTCAAATATTTGTGTGTCGGGTGTTTTCTATGTGGTAAAAGATAGAATTTTGGCACTTGTATATCGCTTCATGCAGCTTACATCAAGGATATTATTAAAGAAAGAAGTGTGTACTCAAAATAACCTTTAAGAAATTATAGTCATCGTTACATTTACCTATATATAATAAATGAGAGTAACCAATAATGGCTATATATGTTAGAGGATTTGCCCCAAGAAGTCAAATGCATATTGTACATATTAGATTCCGAAACAACTTGGGCTCCAAATGATATTGGAACCCTCAAAAACTAATGACATGCTTATATGAGTAAACTGCATCATGCTGTGTGAGCCATAGAATAAAATAAAGACTGACATCTTCATTATTTCACTATATATTGGTCAAACCAATACTGATAGAAATATTGCATGCATAGACAAAGTTCCTAGGCTATTTCATTCAAATATGGATTCAAATAACCATTTTTTGTGTTTATTATCAGATAAAATTCCAAATATAAAAGTCTAACTTGGAAAGAAAGGGGAGAGAGAGTATGAACTCAAAGTTTCGAATCTTTGTGTTTTAAACATATAGGGTGTTTCCTATATGGTAAAGGTGGAATTTTGGAACCTGTTTATCTTGTCTAGGAGTTTGTGTCAAAGATATTAATGAAGAAAGAAGTATATACTCAAAATAACCTATAAAAGGCTATATTCATCTTTGGATTTATCTGTATATGATAAATATGAGCAACCAATAATTACTACATAGATTAGAGCATTTGCCCAAAAATGCATGTCATAGATATCGGATTCCAAATCAACTTGGTTTCCAAATCACATTAGAATCCTTGAAAATAATGCACATGTTGATATGCATCAAACTGTATCATGCTGTGTCAGCCATAAAATAAGATAGAGATTGATATATTTGTTATTTTATTGGCATATTGATTGATATTTTTTAGGGACTGGACAAACCAATATTGACAGAAATGTTACATTATCTATGGTCAAAGTTCTTATTTTATTTCATTCAAATTTGGAATTAGATATTTTTTTATGTTTATTATCTGATATAATTTTGAATATAAAAGTCAAAATTTGGCTTGCTTTGGTATGTGGCATGACTTTCCACATAAAATTTAGTTTTGTATTTTTTCTAGAGAAAAAGGTCTGCCCTCTTGACAGCTATAAATAGAGAGGACGTGTGGAAGACCAAAGCACCAACTTTTAAGGCAAATAGCTTAAGGCAAACAGGCTATGCGTCTTAGTGGAAAAGGGCATGTTGTTCATTCTCAATCCTGTTGACTCGCCATTGATTGGCCTGTTTGAAGTTCTAACTCTGCCGTTGGACTAATTTTTTTTTTGAACTTATCTGGATAAAATTCTCATAAACAAAGTTTATTTTTTTATTTTTTTAAAAATATCTCTTTTCTTTCTATGAAAATGTGTAACTTCTTAATGTATTGGCTCTACCCACATTAGCAGAAGCATAGCATAACAAGGGATAATGTGATTATGGATTGAAAATTACCAAAATGATCCTACTAACTAATGAAAGGTTCCCTATATACGGACAAAAATGGCATAGTTAAAAAAATTTGTGGACTGAAATGAGTGAATTACCCTTAGATTCAAACTGCGAGAACACACTTTTATTTGTTACAGCATAATGCAGAAATCATTCTCTTGGTGGAAGTGACTGCTGAGTTTTGAAAAGAAAAAATCCACAATATATTGAGATATGTGGAAGTCGGTCTGAATATGTGGCCCATTATGACAAGCAAAACAGATCAAAATTGAGATTGAGATAACGAAGACACTTAAAAGTTCAAAAAACAAAAGCCGTTTTGGTGTGGGGGTATTTGTAAAAGTTCACTGTATGATCTTCATGTAATATCACCCCACCAAAAAATTAGAAACTGGAACATTTCAGAACACATGATCAGTATGTCAATTTCACGCTAATGAACATTGCTTCAACCACGATCCAATTCAAATACTTCATCATGATATTGACAATTCAAATACTTCATCATGATATTGACACGATAACCTTTTTCCGTTTTCAATGATATAATCTCCTTAATTTTCTAAAAATCTCGCTTTTCAACTAAATTATAAGTGTGGATGCGATAACCTGCTTTGTTTTTCAGGGGGACTATTTAATCAAGAGAAAAATAGAGGAAGCGAGTTCTAACAAGTAAACAAGGCGAAAAAGCAAGATCCCGAAGTTAAGTGCATGTGAAACTGTCAAGTCGTGCTATAATCAAGAAGAAAACATTTGCACCAAATACAGAGCACAAGATAACCCCACATTTAGAAAGCTAAAAGAACAAAAAAAATGGGTAAGCAAGAGGAGTATTTCATCCGACTGCCAAATAAAAAGGTTGAGACCCCCACCCTTCTCAAGGGGTGGAGCTAGGATTTTTTTCAGGAGCAGGCCAAATAGAGGTATTCGGATAAGGCCAAACTGAACTTGAATATAAAAAATAGATTCCACAACTAAATTTTTTTAATTTTTTCAATGATTTTTTTTTTTCAATTAGTTGGGGTGGGGCCATGGCCTAGGTGGCCCCCTCCCCTCCCTCCGTCCCTGCCCTTCCCCTTCTCCCTATAGTCTAGGTGAACGCTTCGGGTAAGAAACACTCACTATGCTTCAGCTTGCATATAGGTGCAAATGTTTTCTTCTCGAATACAACACAATTTGACCGTTTCACATGCACTTGACGTTGTGAACTTTCTGCTTTGCTTTCATAACTCGTCAGAACTCACTCCTCCTTCTTTTGTCATCATTAAATAACCTTCTTGAAGAATAAAGCCGAATATCTCATCCGCATGTATAACTTTGTTGAAACACAAAAAGAGATGCATTTTCAGAAAACTGAGCAGATTATATCTTTCAAAAATGAAAAAAAAATGTTATCATGTCAATATCATGAAAAAGTATTTGAAATGGACCATGGATGAAGCAATGTCCATTAGCGCAAAATTGACACACTGATCATGTGAATCCACTAGCATTTTACCAGGGGGGGTTGATATTCGAAGATCATAAATTATTGGGGAAGGGAATGTGTTGCATAAGAGTGATACAGGGATATCCGCAGGCCACAAGTGCGGAAGGAGTTTGGTCGGCTTGTTGATAAGATGATCAATGCCTGATATGTCATTCTAGCTAAATCACTGATACAAGTCAAGATATCAGAATTGGCTGATGTAAAACCCATCACATTCTCTCTCAGAGAGAGAGAGAGAGAGAGAGAGAGAGAGAGAGAGAGAGAGAGAGAGAGAGAGAGAGAGAGAGAGAGAGGGTTGACCCCTCCGATGAGGAGGCAATAGAAGACATGAGGTTTACTAATGTTAAGATATGATACCGTCAGTGAAAAGCAAGTCACATGGACAAAGCGGAAGAGCTGTCAGTAAACATAATATTTACCGACCACCCAGGAAGGTAAAATACATACATTCAGATAAGATTATCTCTGTTAGTAAAGATTTACTAGACTAACAAAAACAGGCCGTCCGTATTTAGAATATACCAACGGCAGAAGCTGTCAGTGTAATACATACATACTGACGGTATTCCATGAAAAATTCTATGATATCCATGATTAAACTAGGACTCAGCATCAAAGACGATCTTAGGACTGAAGACAAACTTTTCAACAAATAAAGAGCGAATGAGGGGTAGAACCTTAACCCCTGCCTTCTTGAATTCTATAGAACAGTGAGATTATCCTTTTCTATGAAAAGAAAAAAGGCACATCGGCAATAGACGACATGAGGTTTACTAATGTTAAGATATAATACCGTCAATTAAAAGCAAGTTTCATTGATGAAGCGGCAGAGCTGTCAGCCTGTCAGTAAACATAATTTTTATCGACGACCCAGGAAGGTAAAAAGATACATATATAATGACAGATTATCTCTGTTAGTAAAGATTTACTAGACTAACAAAAAAAGGCCGTCTGTATTTAGATTATACTGACGACGGAAGCTGTCAGTGTAATACATACATACTGATGGTATTCCATGAGAAAATTCTATGACATCCATGATTGAACTAGGACTCAGCATCCAAGACGATCTTAGGACTGAAGACAAACTTTTCAACAAATAAAGAGTGAATGAAGGGTAGGACCTTAACCCCTGCCTTCTTGAATTCTATAGAAAAGCGAGGTTATCCTTTTCTATCAAAAGATAAAAGGACCATTAAGAAGTATCAAACGGGTGTCAATATTAGCTTTAGTGACCGGAAAGTGTTGAGCATGCATTTTTCATGCTTAGAGAAGTGCTCAAGAAACACAAGAAACATTTATCCAAAAGCCATAGTTATGTATAGATTGGCTACTTTACTTAAATGATTACTCATAGAAGCTATAAAGCAAGATACATAGTAAGTGAAGGCAAGCTTTGGTAGAAGACAAGCAAAGCATGAGCAAAATAACCCCTTGGAGGCCTTCTCTCACAAGCATCAACATTGACTGCACATGCAATTGGACAGCAGCATACAGTTGCGTCTCAGTAATAAACTTCTCTATTTGAGAAGGCAACTAGATAACATAAACAAGCAACCAGCAATTCCTTAATTCAGCAGAAAAGACAAGATAAAGTATAAGAAATAGCTGAGGTAATTGCTTATTTCAAGATCCTAGAGACTTCTTCCATTCAGCCAAATCGACTTGTAAATAGGGAGAGAAAGAAAGGAGAGAGTCAAATAGAGGGTTTGATGGTTGCTTTTCGAAGAACAAACTCGGTCAGGTCTGCTTTTGTAAGTTTTATGGGAGGGACACATATAGGGAAACCTGAAATGTGGGAATGGTTCGCTAGACTTTATGGTGCCGGGAGCCAGTTCCTAAATCAAGTGATTGTTGTAGTGTTGATTACGAAATTCCTCGTAAGAGTAGTTTCTTAAAATCAAGTGGAATTGGATTGATAAGTAGAAAAACATAGTCCTACAATTTCATAGACCAAGGTCATCAGATGAGTAGGAATCACAATTGAAATGATCGAAAAAGATATGTGAGTTAATATATGTTCTAAAGTTGCAAATATCATAAACAATCATTTTTTGTTTTTCTTGGAGAGAGTTTTGTACACCGCCCCGTGTACGTAATGAGTGTTCACCGGATATGAACCATACTATCAATATGTACATGTACATTCATGCTTAAACATTGCATATGCAAGTGCGAGAGATAACAAATATGCATGAAATAACAAATAAGTGTGAGATAATGTTTACGAGATAAGAAAAAATTTATGAGATAATAAGTAACGAATGGACGGATGTATGAGATAACACCAAACATAAGTATGAGATAATGTTTATAAGATAACAAACAATTTATGAGATAATGAGATAAATGATGGATATATTAGATAATGTTTATGTGATAATATAATATTTATGAGTTAATGAGATAAGAGACTAATGTATGAATATAACACTAAACATAAGTATGAGATAATATTTATGAGATAATAAAATATTTATGAGACAATGAGATAACACTAAAAGTGGGGCTAAAACGAAATTGTTTTTTTTACTGCTTAAAGAGATATATTGGTCATATGTATATATGAATTGACATGTTCCACCTTTATCAAATCCCAAATCTTTTTTTTTTGTGGTTTTCTTTTTTGTCCATACAAAAAGTTTTCCTTGGTATTAATCATGGGCATTTTTTGTCATTATTAAATGGCACATGAAATTACATACACGGGCATGACATATATAACCAGCTTTTGGAATAGGGAGGGACTTAGAAGAATAGCAGACTGGTTAAAAGTAGTGATGGAGACTTTTTTGTATGGGGTCTGCCGCTGGTAAAGGACTGGCTGTTTGTTCTCCAAATCGTGGGTCCCTTACAGATGTATCGGGAAGATTTGAATGGCCAATGGTGTCACAATTGTTCAGAATCCAGATCCGCTCCAGAAGAGCTAGAGAGAGAAGGAGGAAGACCTTCCATTGCCTGGCTGAAGAAGCTGCAGGGATTTTGTGAATGTCAGAAATTTGCACAGTAATCTAATTTTTAACAGGAAAGTGCCCTTTGTGCAGGCACGTGTACAGTTTGCTCCTCCTTTGTTTCGGTGAAATGGGATTTAGAGAAAGGGAGCTGGGAGTCCTGGATGGGACCCCAACAATCTGTTGTATTGGTAACACATCCTGTCTGAGGATTTTATTTTTTGTGCTTTACATATTAAATTTTTTAGCATAAAAGGAAGAGGGCCTTCCCCTCAGCAGGTATTGACCAGAAAGGAGGCCACCCAATGAAAAGCATTAGTGGCTTTGATGAGAAGGAATCCCTCGCTACAAAAAACTATGAGTTTTACTGAAGGGCCGATAATGAAAGTGATAATGCAGAAACGTCAGTGTAGGTTTTACTGACGGCATAGTAAAACAGTTAATGTAGTTGCTGAAGCTTTTAACTGGCAGCAAGGCCAATTTTTTCCATATGGTGGATGTTGATTATGTGGTATAAACTAAGCTGCAAGGCATTACCGAAAGTCATGAAGGAAGCAAGTCTTCAAAGTTTGTGGAAAATGGGGGCATGAGCTCTTCATTCTCGAGAAGAAGGTGCTGATGGGCGCCCATCTTTTATCATGAACTTTCTAAGCCAGGGAATTTTAAGGATTTTTATGCTTATGCATTTTGGTACTGCCTAACAGGTGATATTTTGTGGTATGCTCCTATAGAGGAAAAGCTGATGTACATGAATATTGAGAGCATTTTTATACTGCTGGAGATTGTTTCGGGCTCTAGATAAGTTTAGTAAATTGAAATGAGTTGCTTTATTATTTCAGCAGATATTGAAAGAAAGGGATATGAAGAAGAATGAACAAGGAATTTTAACGAAACACTGGGTAAGAATATCATGCTGATGGGCGCCCATCGTCTATGTGTTTGCTTTTGTTATGAAACACTGGATGTGATGCAAGGCAAGTGGCTCCAATATTGTCGTACCATATATTTGGTATGCTACAATTGGGTACATTAAGTTCTTTGAGTAGGTATTGTAGCCAAGTTATTTTTGCAACAGTATTTGCCAGAGCACGATATTCTAATTCTGTACTCGACCTTGAAACCGTGGATTGTTTTTTCGCACTCCAAGATATAAGATTTGGTCTAATGAAAACAACATATCCTGTAGTGGATTTTCGATCATTTGGATCTCCTGCCCAGTCTGCGTCAGAATAGACATTTATGGAATAATCTTATCCTCTGCGTATAACAAAACCATAATCAATAGTTCCCTTTAAGTATCATAGAATTCTCTTGACTGCTTTCCAATGTTCATTAGTCGGAGCATGCATAAATTGACAGACTTTGTTTACTGCAAAGGAAACGTCTGGTCTAGTAAGAGTAACGTACTGAAGTGCTCCCATAGTGCTTCTATAGATACTTGGATCTTGAAAAGCTGTACCAGAGTGGAAATGCAGTGGTGGAGAGACATCCATGAGAGAGTTGGCAATTTTGGCATCAAGTAATTTTGTTCTTCGCAATAAATCTCCAATATACTTTCGTTGTGATAATAGAACTCCTTGCTTATGGTTTTCAACTTCAATGCCCAGAAAAAAATGTAAGTCTCCAAGATCTTTTAAGGCAAATTCTTGTCCAAGTATTCGTATAAGATCTTGCACCTTTCGTGGAGAATTTTCAATGATAATGATATCATCTACATATATAAGAATGAAAACCATATACTTCTATTGTCTTAAAATGAAGAGAGAATTGTCGGTTTGCGCACCTTTGAATCCAATTTGTTAAAGAAAGAGGCTGAGTCTTGAAAATCATGCTCTTGGCACGTGCTTGAGTCCGTAAAGGGCTCGTTGAAGCTTACAAACATAGTTTGGAAAATTTGGGTCTTCGAATCCTTGTGGTTGATCCATATAAACATTCTCATTTTAATGTGCCCATGAAGGAAAGCATTTTGTACATCAAGCTGCCTTAAGTACCAATTTTGTGTGATAGCAAGAGAGATAACAGTTCTGATTGTGGTTGGTTTAGCTACAAGACTAAAAATCTCGAAATAATCTACTCCCTCTTGCTGACTATATCCTTTCGCAACCAACCTCACTCTGTATCTTTCTAAACTTCCATCTTATGTTATAAACCCATTTGCATCCCACAATATGTTGCTCATTTGTACGAGGAACAAGAGTCCAAGTATGATTTTTCTTCAAGGCAGTAATTTCATTTCTCATAGCAGTGATCCAATTTGGATCCTTACTTGCTTCTTGAAATTGTATATTATCTTTATCTTGAGAGAGCTTGGCTAAGAGCGTCTATGGAAGAGAGTGTTTTGTTAAGTAGACCTTTGGTTTCAACGTGCCATATTAGAATCTAGTTGTCATATGATGAGTTCTTGTGAGAATTGGTGGAGAAGTCGTGCTTTGATTTGCATTCTCACATTGACAAGCCATGCTTTGATCTGGATTCTCATAAGGACCATTTGATTGATTAACACCAGTAGGAGTTTCGTGTGTCTTCTCAATATTGTCATCAATACCATTTTGAGAGAATGGATATTGTATAGTGACAATCTGGTTGTCATGACTTTCCTTTCTACAATTTTCCTTGTCAAATCTCTCTCCATTTTGATGGAAGGGGAACCAGCTTTCATAAAAAATAACATGACGTGAGATAAAAACTCTTCATGTTCTGAGATTGAGACAAAAATATCCATGATGCCTTGGAGCATAGCCCAAAAAAACACATTTTTCAGATTTATGCTCAAATTTATTTTTTCTGTACGGCCGCAAGCATGGAAAACATGCACACCCAAAATTTTTTAAGAAATTGTAATCTGGTTTGGTTTTGAACATGACTTCAAATGGACTTAGTCCTCCAAGCTATTTGGTGGAAACTCTGTTTATAAGATATGTGGCTGTATGAAAGGCATAAGACCAATACGTCTTTGGTACGCAGGCATCAGCCATCATAGTGAGTCCGGTTTCAAACAACATGGTGATGACATCTTTCAACTGCACCATTTTGTTCTGGAGTGTGAGGACAAGAAATCCTATGTTCAATTCTATTTGATTCAAGAAAACCAGTAAGACCTTGATATTCTCCACCCCAATCTGAATGCAGAAATTTAAGTTTTGCACCTGTAACAAGCTCAACATGCGATTTAAACTTTTGAAAAACTTCATATAAGTCTAATTTGTTCTTCATAAGGTATATCCAAGAATATCTTGAATAGGCATCAACAAATAAAGTATAATATCTATATCCATCAATACTAGTTATGGGCGCATGGCCCCAAACATCAGAATAAACAATATCTAAGAATCCATGTACTGGTGTAGAAGTCTTGTTAAAGGGTAGACGATGACCCTTACCCTTTTGACAAGCTTCACACACTTCATGCTGCATAAAATCATCATAAGGCAAACCAAACTTATTCAAGATGATCATAATAGTCTTTAAAGAGGGATGACCAAAACGTCTATGCCAAGTATCAACTGAGTCCTTGACGCCAACATCTCTAGTGGTGAAGAAGACTTGCTTGTTTTTGTTCAAGGTCAGTTTGTATAAACCTTCTTCACTTTGACCTTGGAGCAACACTTTTCTTGAGGTGAGATCCTTGACATAACAACAAGAGGGGTGAAATTCAAAGAAAACATTATTCTCCTTAGCAAATTTGTGTACTGACATGAGATTCTTAGAGATGTTAGGCACATGAAGAATATCACTCATGACAAATCTGTCAAAATCAGTAGAACCAATGTGGTTAATAGCCAAACCTGATCCATCTCCAATAAGAACACCGTCATCGCCTTGATACTCAGAGTGTAGAGATAAGTTGTTCAAGTCACTGGTCATATGATGCGATGCCCCAGAATCTAGATACCAGTTTTGACCATTGGTGGAGCTTTGGTGAGGGGCCACATGATATGCTTTTGGTGCCAAAGAATGATTATTTTGAGCATAAGCCGCAAGTTGATAGCAGGAGCGCGCAAAATGGCCAGGTTTTTCACAAATTTGGCAAGCGATACGAGGTCGATTACTTTGAGATCGGCCATCACGACTTCTAAAATTGCCACCACGGTTTTCTCTTCCACCACGATAAAATGATCCTTCACGGTTTTGATTGTGAGAAAAGAAACTAGTCTTGTTTGTCAAATTAATAGAAGCATTCAACTGATCAGTTTCAACACCAATACTCTCTATTATATTGCATTCTTGAGTCAAGAGTAAACCATGAAGTTCTTCCAACATCACTAGTGTAGATCGGGTCTCCATTGATAAAAGCATGATACTCATTTGGCAGTCCTTTCAAGAAATGCATGATAAGATCATCTTCATCAATAGGTTTAGAGGCAATAGCTAAATGATGGGCAATAGAGCTGAAAGTATTCATCTACTGTCTTGTTTCCTTTCTTTAGATCTTGAAGTTGACCTCTAAGATGAATTATGCGTGAACGAGAATGGGAAGCATAGATCTCTTTAAGGAAGACCAGACTTTATATGCAGTTTCCAAGCCAATGACTTGACTCAAGATGTTTTCCCTCAATGAGGTGATAATCCAACTTAAAACAAGTTGATCATGCTTTAACCATAATATATAATCAGGATTAACATCATCAGAATTTCCAACAGTTTTGGGCGCACAATGGATTGTTCCATCAATATAACCCATGAGTCCATAAGTGATCAAGATGGGTTTGAATTGAGCAGCCCAAAGCATATAGTTATCTGCTGTAAGTTTGATAGAGAAAATCTGAGAAAAGTTTGACGGCACCTGGTTAAACTTGAAGCTAGTGTTGAGAGTTCCGTTTGACATTGAAGAGGTCGACGATGAAGATGTAGCCATTACTAAATGAAGCCAATGAAGTCAATGAAGGCCAAAGGAAACCGATGAAGTCGATGAAAGAGCCGGCACTGCTCAGATAGCCGGGACACACAAATTCACTGGCGGGATTCGTCGAGTAGCCCTGACATGGTGAATGAAGAATTGTCGGGACAAGCCAGACGTTGGATTCGTCGGATTTCACCGGAATCCCTCTTCCACACTGGAAAAAGCAGAAAAATTGCCAACAGACTTCAAAAATCGATTTCTGCTTGATTTCTCAACAGTTTTGGATGGGTAAGGGCTCAAAATGCTCGAAATTTCGTCAGCTTTCTCCTTAGATGATCAAAAGCACGTTTTGATCTTAGGATTAGTTGGATTTAATGCTGAAAGTAGTCAAACTCCACCAGAAATAAAGAACACACGTCCGAGGGAAGAATCTGCTGTGGAATGATTCACCATCCAAGGATCAATACCTAGTACCATGAAAGAAAGGGATATGAAGAAGAATGAACAAGGAGTTTTAACGAGGTTCGGTGCTGAAATCACCTATGTCCTCAAAGTCTCTCTACACTCTTTTCAATATGATACGAGAGATAGAGGTTCCACTATGTAAAGAATACAAATCACAATCTTTGACTCCTAAAATCATGGAGTTGATATACAACTTGTTTCCTTCAAAATATCACTTCCTATTTTATCTCTTTCCATAGATAAAGAGATTTGGACGTCAACCTCTTCTTCATCCACTCCTGATTTTTTGGCAATTGATTGCACTGTATCATCTTCTGATTTCCCCAACTTATGCGGATGATAATATTTTGCCACATGAATTGGTTCTCTAACAAATATCAGATTTTCATTGCTGCATTTATTGGGGTCCTTCCTTGTGCTATAGTTTGGAGTTGCCCAAAATCTTTTTAGAAAACTTCGTTTTAGAAACTTAAAAATTTTCAGATTTTTCTTAAATGGGAGGGCGATGCATGGTCACTTCCCATCAAAGGGAGGGATTGAAACAACATCACCTGCAGACTTCCCATCAAAGGGAGGGATTGAAACAACATCACCTGCAGAAGAATAAAGAGAAGAAGAAGAAGAAAGAGAAGAGGAAGGAGAAGGGGCACAGATACAACAGCCGCAGTTGGTTGTTGCACACGCAGCAGAAAGAGGGACAGAGGTTTCGTGGGGATACATATGCAGAAGGAGAGAGAGAGAGAGAGAGAGAGAGAGAGAGAGAGAGAGAGAGAGAGAGAGAGAGAGGTAGCATACCCATCCAGCTTGAATAGTGAGTGGGAGAGAAGGTCTCGAGAGGAATATATATACAGCAGGAGAAAAGGCAAAAAATGCATGTTTTGCTACTACTTTAAACAAAAAAATGCGTTGTGCATGGGGCAGCAGCTGCGAGTCATGGTGAGGTGCTTGTGAAGTGCATGCCTCATGTCCAACTGCACCTAAGCACAAAGTTTTGAGGCGTTTTTGTTAGAAATTTTGAAGCTGCACATACACTTAACAACGTCGCTACAAAAAAAAAGGGTTATAGTGACATCATTACGGGTATAGATTGAAAATTTGACCGGTATAGAGCTATAGTGGCGGAAATATAGGTGAAAATATCATTGATAAAGGACTGTTTTCCTGTAGTGGATTAATGTGCATGACTACTAATTTCATTTATTTTATTTGTCAAAAATTTCAAAGAAAAGTAGAGCTCTTCAATTATATGATGACGGTGAAAACCAAATGTCATCAATAAAACCATAAGAATGCTTGTGACTCATATTGGTTAACATATATTATTATTCATTACATGGAAATCCATATGATGTTAATAATTGAGTATATCCAAGGGCAGAGCCAAAAACTTTTCATGAGAGGGGCCAAATTATAGTGTTGAAATTTTTAAAATGTGTCCAATATAATTTTTTCAAAATTTTTATTTAGGACAATGAAATTTTTTTAAATTTTACATGTAATTTTTTTTACGACGGTTTGGGGTGGTCCGGCAGCCGGAGGGGGGGCTGGTTGTTGTTGTTGTGGGTGCGGCTAAGGGGCACTGCTGGCCCCCTGGCTCTGCCCCTGAGTATGTCCTTGTTAAAGGACAGACCACACCTAGTCTTTCCCTTTCACGAGTGAAGACGGAAAATCAAACTTAAATACTTATTCATGGCCACAAGGCCACAGCTGAAAAACTCCTGAAAAAAAAAGAAACTATTAACCAAGAAGTTTTGATTGTGTGACACCAAAAAGGATCACCTTAAGTTGTCAAATTTCTTTACATATCACTACTAAGTATTTTCACACACTTGCAGTGGGTGAACAATGATCCAATAGACTTGATTCTACTCATCAAAACTCAACTCTAGCTCGAGTTTTTGAGGTTGCGAGTCAAGCTTAAATTCACGACTCATTTACTTTAGTGAGTCGAGTCATGAGTTTATCAAACTCGAGTTGGCTCAAGTTTATGTGAGTCGACTCAACTCATAAGTTGTACCAGTTCACCTTTTGAACTGGTTCACCTTTTGAATCTTGAACTCATACGTTAACATTATCAAGCTTGTTTAGACAATCTCGATGAGTTTAACAAGAGCTTCATTGCATTGACATGGCTTTAACAAGCTTGAAATGGAAACCCGTTTTAAAATTTATGCCTTGTGCAATTGCCCTTCAGTTGGGCCTCTTTTGGTGGAGAGAGTGAACAAGGCCGTCATAGATAGGACAAGCGAAGAGGGGAGAGTAAGACGATGATGCCAACACAATTTTTCCTATCGGATTTGCTTGATTTCCTCTCTTGTTCGCGGGGGACATTTCAAATTTCATGATACATCTTTGGCTGAAGCAGGAAATGAGGAAAAAAGATAAGGTGAGGCGAATCCCCTTCGATTTTTTCACTCTTTTCCCTCATGACCACTTTTGGTGGAAGAACGTAGAGCGTGAGACATTGTCTTTTGGATTTTTTTACTCAATGGCCTTGCTAAGTTTTCTTCATTTCTCCAAGGGATGAGACCTTCGAGCTTTGGAGACGGAAAACAGACAAAGATTTGAGAGAGTTTTTGGTGTTCTTTTGAGTAATTATTTCTTAGATGCTGGGATATCAAGGGCTAGTAATAGATTCAGAATAGAGATGCAAAAGATCTAACGGGAAGCAGTGGCATTACTCGGAAATGGCCAGGCATTACCCAGTGCTTCTTGGCGTGTGAGTGATGCTTCTCGCACAATGATTTCCTGGCAATGCTATTGCCAAGCTATGCCATAACTTTCTATCTGATCTTTTTCAACTCGGTTCCGAATCCATTATGAGCCTTAGGCCCTGTTTGGTAGGAGGGAAAGGGAGGGAAAGGAATGGAGGGAAAGGGAGAGAAGGGAAAGGAAAGGGAAGGGAAGAGAAAGGGGAGAAAAGGGAGGGAAATGAATGGAAAGGGAAGGGAAGAGAAATGGGAGGGGTATTGTGGGCAGTCACTATTTTTGCACTTACTCCATTTCCTTTCTCTCCCAATCCGTCCGATTTGAGAGGGATTGGGAAGGAAAGAAATTACATTACACAATCCCTCCCCTCCCTTTCCTTTCCTTTCCCTCCCCTCCTTGCCAAACAGGTTTTGCCACATTCCCTCCCTTTCCCTCCTTTCTAATTAGCTTACCAAACAAGGGAGGGATTGAACAATCCCTCCCTTTCCCTCCCTTTCCCTCCTACCAAACAGGGCCTTAGATATCCCAGCACCTAAAAAATAATTACTCAAAAGAACACTAGAAACTTTCCCAAATCTTCATTGGCTTTCCCTCTTTAAAGCTCAAAAGCCCGATCCCTCAGAGAAATAAAACTGGCAAGCAAGGTCGCTGAATAAAAGATCCAAAAGACAATCTCTCACCCCCTGTGCTTTCACAAAAAACAGTCATCAAGAAACAAAAGAGTGAAAAGACAAAAGGGAATTGGTCTCCCCTTCTCTTTCTTTCTCGTTTTCTACTTCAGCCGAAGATGTATCACAAATTCTGAAGGTCCCCTGCAAACAAGAAAGAAAAAAGAGCAAATGCGATAGGTAAAACTGTGCTGGCATCATCGTCTTACTCTCCCCTCTTCACATGTCCTCGTTCCTTTTAGTATTTAGATTAAATTGAACAATGCTAAGAGACATGACTACCAGCCTGAAGGTGCATAGTGCAGCTAGTCATGCCAGGGGTATTTGAAGAGGTATGTCACTAGTTTGCTTCAATTCCTTTTGGTGCTATGCCTTTGCATCTTAAATGTCTAAGAAACATAAACTAAATTGAAGCTGATTTCAATATAGAAATTAGAAAGATAGATTGGCACTCAAGAGAGTTCCTTTCGATGAGGGTTCGAGTGGTCAACCAATTGGGTCGCTGAAGGTGAATTTTAAGCAGCTTGGCATCACTAGAAATTCAACATTGAGTGGACAAAGACCCAATGAGGTCAGGTTTGAGCAGCATCTTCTGAAAGGATTGATCTATCTCTCAAGGGGAGCAGCATCTTCTGAAAGGATTGATCTATCACTCAATGGGGATCTAGTCACTGTTGTAGGGACACAGGATGATTGATAGTGGGAGGAAGTGGTAGACCTTTTCTTGTTTTAACAGTTAAAGAGATCGATAGAAGAAAAACCTCCATCATTCTGATGGAGGTTAGGGAGAGGATGCTTTTACCTTTTATGTGGATGGCCATAGCATCGTTAGTGGGGGAACCTTCTGAGCACATTTCTTTTGGTTATCTTCAATGAGTTGTGGGATCAATGGTTGATGCTGGTACTCATCTGTTTTCGTACTCTTTATAATTCAAGTGAAATCAAATGCTGATCTGGAGATTATTCTGCAAGTTGGGTGTGTGAAGGCCCAAAATTTTATAAGTCCAAATGACTATTTTACCCTTTCAAGGGTCATTTTTTGACCAAACAAGCAAATTTCACATTAGCATTGAGCACCTACACCCAGATCACCTACGTTGTCTAAGCTAAAAATTACCATTAATCACTTGCACCCAATCATTCTGACTTGGAGACTAGAGATTAGGTCATTTCTCAATTTTACATGACCTAAAGAGTTGCTAGAGTCAGCTCACTAGGGTTTTCTCAGCTTGTAGTGAGCTCACTCTAGCTCATTCAACTCACTGGAAACATGCACCTGTCAATTTCGAAACACTGAGACAATGTCAATCAGAACCAAGCTAGGATCATGTATATAATGTACAAATATATCTCCCATTAGTTCGGTATATGTTCATTTGTTCCGGTTTGAGTTCCAAAGGTTTTGGATGCCTTTCTCTCTCACATTTTCAAGAGTTTGAGCTAACTTTGAGTTCAACCCAATAAAGCGAGCTGAAACCACGCTCGGATCATGAATAAATCAATCCTCCTTTAGTTTGGTTTGAGTTTATTTATCTCGGTTTAGGTTCAATTCAATTCTGTGCTCTTCTCTCTACTATTTTCAGGGGTTCAAGCTGAATGTGAACTCAACCAGATAGAGTGAGCTAAAAACCGAGATAAGGTTATGTTTATCAATGCACAAATTAATCTTGTCTTAGTTTGGTTTGAGTTCATTCATCTTGTCTTGAGTGTAGTTCAGTTTCGAAGGCCCTAGAGCTATTTGTCTCTCATATTTTCAGGAGTTTGTGCTGAATTTGAATTCAACTCGATAGACTAAGCTGAAATCGAGCTGAGATTATATTAATCACACATACATCAACCTTTTCTTAGTTCGGTTTGAATTCATTTGTCCCAGGTTGATTTCGATTCAGTTCTGAAAGCCATGGAGTTCATTTCTAGCATGTGCTACTCTAAACTGTTCTGATCTCAATTTAGCTGGCTTGGATAATTTTTTTTTACTTTTCATCATATCCTTGCTGGTAAGTAGTTTTCCCAAGCACCTTCGGCTCCACTAATGAAAATTCTGAGGATGACTAGATGTTTCAAGTCAAAGTCGGTTTGCCTTAATGATATGACATTTACAGCTTGGTAAAAATTGAAATTATGATTTTTTAAAATAATTCGGAAGGATTTTTTCAATAAAATTTTCTCTAGAGCAATCTTAAACATAGGCCCACAAGCTGGTTCACTTAGATCGATATAACGCATACGGAACTCCAAAATTACACACAAGAGTAAAATGACCTTTTCTTTTTGAGCCATATTTATCTGCATAAAACATAGGATACATATACATTTGCTTTATGATGTTCTTTAATTTCTAGAACCTTGGCTCAAACTAGCTTCCATATTTGAATATGTTTCAGCTAATAATCACACATAGTGGTGCTTTTCTATAAATCCTAACTCATGAATCACATGAACCTAAGTTAGTTTTTGAAGACAATCACATGAATTGGTAGGCTCGACCTTAGGCCCAACCTGCCCTAATTTCTCATTAAACCCAGATTTTCTAAAAATATCACTCAAGCTGAGCCCCCTGAACCTGCAACCAACCTAAGTCTACACCTAGTTTTAAGTACTGAATCTACCCTAGGTTGAGCCAGGTCCAGCTCATGTCACACAACCTGAACACACCTAGCCCAGGTAGAGCCAGGTCCAAGTTCAAGCCATTTCAAATTCTTGATCTAGATTTCGTACCCAAGTCTAATTGTACATCACATATCCAGGCCTCAAATCTGAGATCTATTTTCATAGACCTAGAACCATTATTCAAAATTCCAATTCCGGAATATCACATCATGGTCCAAATATCAATGTCATAGTTAGATCAATCTTCTAGAATTTTCTTTTGATATGGATCCAGATCTAGGTCTCAATATCAATCTAGACCAAGGATCCACATGAGAGCTTAATGCAAATAATATTTCAAAAATGCATCGTGATTTTCTCACTCCATGCTTAGTGTCCATTGGCATGAAAGGACTTGAAATGTCTAGAATTCTTAGTCTAGCACTCTGATGTAGAAAGAAACAAAATTGGTATCCGTATGTGGTCAGAATGATTTTTTTTTGTTTAATATCATGTTTTAGTTTTGCGAAGGGAGAACTGCAATTGAGCCCTCTCCTTCCCCTCCCTCTCCGCCTCCGTCCCGTAGCCCTCTCCCTTCCCCTCCCTCTCCGCCTCCGTCCCGTAGCCCTCTCCCTCCCCTCCCTCTCCGCCTCCGTCCCATAACCCACCCCTCTCCGCCTCCGTCCCGTAGCCCTCTCCCTCCCCTCCCTCTCCGCCTCCTTCACGCAGCCCCGACGTCCCGTAGCCCTCTCCTTCTCCCGTTTCCCTCTCCGCCTCCGTCCAACGCAGCCCTCTCCCTCTTCGCCTCCGTCCAACGCAGCCCTCTCCCTCTTCGCCTCCGTCCCGTAGCCCTCTCCCTCCCCTCCCTCTCCGCCTCCATCTCGCAGCCCCGACGCCCCGCTCCGGAACCAGAGAGAAGTCGCCGGTGGGCTCCACCGGTAGTCTCAGGTGGATTTCCCCTTGCATCGCCGGAGTTCCCCTCTGCAACACACGACAGCCGGTTACACTTCTTAACAGGTTAGTCGAACTCTTCGTTCTCCTGAGGCTTTCCTCCTAGGAGTATTGTTGTTTCCGTTTTGTGGGTATTCGAGAGGGGGACCTGTGGTACAGTTTGAACGGAAGCTTCTCCAAGGTGTTCTCTCTTTCGTCTGTTTCCGTCCTGACCTTACCTACTCGTTGCCCTCCGGTAGCTTCACCAGGGGGCTGCGTGGCGGCCTGGCTCCCTCCTCCGCCATTCGTACGGCCATCGACGATAGCCATCACTCACGGAGGAGCGAAGAAGCAGAGGAGAAGGCGCTCTACTTTGGACTGACTCTTGACCTTTCCCTTTTCGAGAGCCTACCGAGGAGACTCTGCTAGGGTTGGGCTCATCGCAGGGATCAGGCAGGCTGAGCGTTCCCCTTCCCTGGTGCTGGGTGGGAGAGGCACCGTGGAGACTGTGGGCCATGGAAACCCCTATGGCATCTGACGAGGAGTTCCCGCCTTTGCAATGACCGATTTCTTCTCCTTGTGGAAAAGAGGAAATCCCAGTTCGTGACTCCCCATCTTCATCTTCCCCTGGTGATCCTACTGATCAAGGCCATGGTATTCGTTCCTGGGCTTCATTGCTTTCTGGAGGGCCCTTGGTTGGCAGCCAACCAGAGCACCCCCTCGAGGTGGAGATTCAGGATGTCAAATTCAAAATCTTCATTCCAAAAGAAGCCTATGATGAGATGAACCGCCCATTCCAATGGGCAGCGCTGGCTCGGTTACAAGGCTCTTCCCCAAATGGGCGCACCAACTTCTCCTTTGTATTTCAGGAACTCACCAGACAATGGGCAGGGAAAGCCCACCCGATGTTCACCATCCTCGCTGGTGGCACTTTCTTCATTCGGGTTGAGGATGAACAACAACTACACTGCATCACTCATAAGCAAGCTTGGAGGGTGGGGGGCAGGACTCTAGTTACTTGCCGTTGGCAGCCAGGGCAGTCTCTCAACATGCCGCCTGCAACTTCTGCCCCACTATGGATTCGCCTCCCTAATTTACCTCCCAACATGTGGACTGCACAGATCTTTAACAGTATCGCCAAGGGTCTTCAGGGTGAACTTTTGGAAATAGATACTCAAACTAGGGATATTAATAGAGGAGGTTTTGCACGCATTAGAGTTGAACTTCCTCTAAATGCCCCACTGCCCCCTGAATTTCAGTTTGTACTCAAGGATAGCCACACCCTCGCCCAACCCTTAGTGTATGAGGGGAGATTACAGTTTTGCAGGTTTTGCGGCGTCAACTCTCATCCACCCGACAAATGCCCCAGGCGTGACTTCCATGGGCAGGGGAACTTCCAGCATGAAGCGGTGAAAGGCAAAGAATCGTTCAAGGTAGCCAGCTCAAGCAAAGGGCCTATAGCACCAGGGCAAAAAAATGTACCTACATCCAAGAATCAATTCTCTGCTCTAATGGACTTAGATGAATCTCAGGAAGAAGAACCAACGAGGAGCTCCTCAACCACCAACGACGCCAAGCCTCTTGAAGATAAAACTAATGAAGTTCGTGTGAATTCCACTAGGAGAGCTAAAAACAAAGCTATCATCAGGGACGTGACAGAGAACTAGACTAACATGGCCAATCCCTTCTATCGGAGCGGAAGTCTGCCTTCTGAAATACCCCCCGGATTTTCATTCAAAACCCTCTCCCAACACAAATCTCTTCCCCTAACTAAAGCTCCGTGTGATGTCCAACCAGAGCTTCATACCGATGATCATCAAGCGAGTAACTTTAAAGTTTTGTTCTCAATAGGGGGAATCACTCATAGCCGTGGAAGGGGCAGCAGATTGTCTGGCCATAGAAAATTTGCACAGGACACCTCAAATCGCAGTTTTTCCAATCTGGATCCAGCGGGGCCAGCAGGAAAGCGTAAGCGCATAAGCCTTGGTAGGGTTGACGCCCTTGCTGACACCTCCCCACCATCCCAGACCAGTGACTTTCCTAATGCTGTTGGTGAAGGCAGTGTCTCTGACCAGGTAACTGTCTCTCCCCCTCTTCAATGAAGTGTTTAGCATGGAATATTCGCGGCTTAGCTAGATATTCTGCTAGGCATGACTTGCTTCTCACTGTGCAGCATGAGAACATTGATAGTTTTTTCATTTTTGACACTCTTATTAATGCTGACCGACTCCACATTAACTCTAGTTTCCTCGGCTCTTATGCTACTATGACTAATGCTGATATGTGTGATGGCGTGGTACGTATCCTCTGTGGGTGGAAACCTCAAAGATACTCTGTGGTGGCCCTTAATTTGCATAGGTATTGGATTCTTCTGTATGTTACTGATAAACAGTCTCATGTCAACTTTATTGTCGGAGGCATTTATCTTCCTCCGAATTATACTGAAAGAGCTTGGGCGCTCATAATCTTGCAAAACATTTTATCTGATTTCCATTGCCCGATGTTATTAGTAGGGGATTTCAATGCTATGCTTGACAGATTAGATAAAACCGGTCGTCAACCTAATCTTAATTCATGTTCTTCCTTTAATAGGTTTGTTTCGAATTGCCACCTTTTTCCTTTGTCTGACCCTAATCGCATGTTCACTTGGAGCAACAACAGGCACGGTGCGAGTGAAATTTTGTGCAGGCTTGATTGGGCGTTTATCAATAATGTCTGGAAGACTCAATGGGGCAGTTATACTGATATGCAAATTCTTCCTAGAACGACTTCTGACCACTCTGCTCTCGAAGTGTCCACTCAGTTCATTCATATCCCTCCTAAACGTTTTGGTCAATTCAGATATTTTCATTTTTGGGCCAGTAGACCACAGTGCAAGTATCTGGTACAAGAGGCTTGGAGTTCGCAAGTTTTTGGTTGTCCCCTTGTGAGGTTAATCAAGAAACTAGAATTCACTCGCTCTAATCTCTCTAGTTGGGCTAGGAACTGTGTGGGAGACATTTCTCTCCGTATCAAAGCTCTGAGGGTTGAACTTGACAAAGTCCAATCCCTTGAATTTGCTGCTACTAGCAATGAAAAAAATCACGAGATTCTGATCAGGAAAGAACTGCAGGCTTCCCTTGAAGATGAAGACAACTTATGGAGGCAAAGAGCTCGTGTCAAGTGGATGGCTGAGGGAGACCGTAATACGGCTTTCTACCAAGCAATAGTCAAAGGACGTAGAAGAAAAATTCTCTATGTGCCTTGGAGCATGAGGGGACTAGAATCAACGATGTGAATCACATTAGATCTATCTGCGAGGATTTCTTCTGTGACCTTCTTGGTTCTCAAGAGGGCTCTGGCTGTTGTCTGACTAAAAAGGATGATGGGCATCGTCTGCTGGATGAGGATAATGCCACCTTGCTTCTCTCGGCTACTCTCGACGAGGTGAAGCGTGTAGTTTTCTCCATGGATGGGAATAGTGCACCGGGCCCGGATGGCTTCCCTGCTTCCTTTTATCAGCAGCATTGGAGCATTGGCCATGATTTATTGCAGGTTATCAATAGCTTTCTTTCCACTGGGAGATTGGTTAAGAAAGTTAACCGTAACTATATTGCCCTCATCCCCAAGAAGGAGGGTCTTTGTAGAGTTGATGACCTCTGTCCTATTGCCTTATGCAACGTGCTGTATAAGATTATTTCTAAATTCCTCTCATACCGTATGAAAAGATGTTTGCAGAAAGTCATCAGCAAGGACCAAGGTGCTTTTCTCCCTGGGCGATCAATCACTGAGAATATCATCTTCGCTCACGAATGTATCCAATCGCTTGAGGGTCTTCGTCAGAGTAATATTTGTTTTAAAATTGACTTCTCCAAAGCTTATGACAGAGTTAGTTGGGTGTTTCTCAAGAATGCTCTTCTCGACTTGGGTTTCAGCATGGCTTGGGTTGATAGAGTTATGATGTGTGTTTCTTCTCCTTCTTTTGCTGTTCTCATTGATGGGATCCCATGTGACTTTCACCCTATGCACAGAGGTCTGAGGCTGGGAGACCCCATGTCTCCATATCTTTTCCTTGTTATGGAAGAGCTCTCTAGAAATTTAGAGTTCAGACGCTGGAATGGGTCCCTCATCCCTCCCTACATCCCTCGGGTAGGGGCTTGTCCCTCGCTTCTCACTTTTGCGGATGATCTTATCATTTTTTCTAAAGGGGACCGTCACTCTTACAACGAGGTTATGCACGCTCTTGACGCTCTGAAGCTTTCTTCTGGATTATGTGTTAACCCACATAAATCTCATGTTATCTCCTTGGGGGAACAAAGTGCTCCCCTCTCTTTCATCAACTCTGACTGGCAACAAGGTTCTCTGCCTCTTCCTTACTTGGGCACTCCCCTCTTTGCGGGTAATATGTAGGACAACTTATGTGCTCCTCTTGTCTTGAAGGTTGAAAAAAAACCTCTCGCTTTGGTCTTCTAAGCTTCTCTCTTATGCAGGGCGTCTTTGTTTGATTAGGTATGTCCTTTTTAGTCTCGTGGGCTACTGGTGCTCTGTCTTCATGCTCCCTAAGACTATTCAACATAAACTTGAAGCTACTATGGCTAACTTCTTTTGGGGCAGCCTTGAAACTAGGAAAAGAGTGCACCTGGTTGCTTGGAAGACTATTTGTCGCCCGGTCTTAGAGGGGGGTGTTGGGTTAAAGCGTCTTGATGAGTGGAACAAAGCTTGTATTGGTCACATCACGTTACGCTTATGCCAGGATAATGCTCCTTGGGCGAAGTTTATCAAGAAGAAATATATGTCTTTCCATATCCCCTGGACCTTAAAACGTCCCAAGAAGGAGTCTTGGTTTTTCAAAGGTGTTAGAAAGAGCTGGAATCAAATTCAAGAACATGTCAGGTGGTCTATTGGTAATGGCTCCATTCGGTTCTGGACGGACAACTGGGGTGGTTCTCCCCTCATCTCTCACTTGACTCCTTTGGAAAGATCTGCCTTTGAATTCTCATTGAAAATTTCCATTAAACAGGTCCTTGACTCTGACCTGCCTATTCTTGACAACTTCAAGGATTTTCTCTTCCGCTTGGGTATGGAGAGACCTAATTTAGAACTTCACCAAGACCTCATTCTTTGGCAAAATTCTTCCGCATCTAACATCAAGATTTTTGACGTGTGGGAGGTAGTGAGAAAGAAATATGAGGAAGAGCCTTGGAGGAGGCTGATTTGGTTCCCCCAAGTTCATCCGAGAGCACAGTGGTATGTTTGGCTGGCTTGCAGTGATCGTCTCCCTACCTTCGATAGATATAAGAAAAGTGGCACTTCTTTAGCCAATAGATGTGTTCTTTGCCTCAAAGATGAAGAGACTGCTCACCACGTTCTTCTTTCTTGTCCGCATTCTTCTAAAATTTAGGAGTTCGTTGCTTCTAAATTCAAAAGAAGTATTCTCCCCCAACGCACCATTGTCATGGAATTAAAACATTGGTTTTCCTGTAGTTTCAAAAGAGGGTGGATTATGAAATGCTGGAAAATATGTTTTCACACTATTCTCTGGAGAATATGGTGTAGACGCAATTCTACAATCCATAATGAAGAAACCATGTCTCCTCAACAAGACTCTCATGCCATCTGGCGGGTTTGTGTTGATGGCTTCTATGCTATCTTACGGGACTCCATCGATGACAAGAAAGACCTTCAGGTTTGGTTGGCTACAGGGATTGTTCCTGACAAATCCCCCCCTTTATTGACAGGTCAAGCTTGTCTACAAGTTGCCTCTATAACTCCTAGTGGTAGAAAGTTGGTTGCCTTTTTGTTTACAGATTCGGAAGGACTGCATCATGATCAAGGTGTTCAATGGTGGGAGGACATCAATGACCTACCTCAAGACACCACTCTCTGGCAGCGCTTGATGGTTGGTGATTTGGATAGAGTTCAGAAGATTTTGCTGATTTCTAACAACAAGCCTTGGCTTAGAAGAGTTCAAGCCACGATCGAAGGGCGTCGACCACTTCAGAGATGGCAAAGCATCTATGGCAACTTCCTCCACAAAGTGCAAATTCTGCAACAACAACCTGCTCACGACATTTTGTCTCTTGTAACCCAAGCTATGTAATTATGGTTTTGTCAACTTTTGGTTTCAACTTGGTATGTTTCCTTCCTTGGCTCGCTCTAGCTCCTAAGTTAGAGTGATTGTCAATTTTTGCTGTATATATTTGTTGCTTTTGGAATAAAAAGGTTAGGGGGCCTTTCCCCCGCAGGGTTGTTGCGGAAACTATGGTTTTAATGTGTGTTTTCTCCTCTTCATTTTCTCACATTGTTCATTCTCCACACTTAGTGTCAGAGGAATCCTTCGTAAAAATCAATCAATAGTTCTCTGTGCAAGTGTGATTCTTTTGTGAAATTGAATTTGAACTCAATATGGGATCATAACGAATATATTTCAGAAGAAAACACCATTTTATCATATGGTTTGTGCTTTTGAGAGAGATGAGAGACGTTCCAAAAAAATAATCCCATATAGATAATCTTGAGGGCGTTGACCCCTCCCCCTCTCTCACTCCTATACAGGGGTTTACATCCCCCTCTTTTTGCACCCATTTTGTGCTTACCTAGAGAAACCCAAAATAAACCATAAGAATGTTTGTGACTTATAGTACAGACAATATAAACAAGTGCGAGTGCAGCTTCCCTAAACCATATAGAACTACCTGTTAGTACCCATAACATGAGCTACTACAATTAACTAAGTCATTTAACCCAACATCTGAAAATTCAATTGATAAATGCAAAAAGAAGGCAACCAGAAAGGACGTCAGATTGGTTAACATATACTATTATTCACTACAAGGCAATCCATATTTTGTTAGTAATTGAGTATATCAAAGGGCAGAGCCAAAAAAATTTCACCAAAGGGGCCAAATTATTGTGTCCAAATTTCAAGATGAGCCAAATATAATTTTTCATAATTTTTATTTAGGACAAATGATTTTTTTTTAATTTTACATGTAAATTCAAAATCTTTCCCTTTCACGAGTGAAGATAGAAAATGAAAATTGAATACTTATTCATGGCCACAATGCCACAGCTAAAAAGCTTCTTAAAAAAAAACTATTAACCAAGAAGTTTTGATTGTGTGACACCAAAAAGGAGCACCTTGAGTTTTCAAATGTCTTTACATATCACTACTTTTAAGTCTTTTCACACACTTGGAGTAGGTGAACAATGAGTCCAATTGACTTCATTCTACTCATCAAAACTCAAATCTAGCTCGAGTTTTAGCCGAGATTTTGAGTTCGCAAGTTAAGCTTAAGTTCACATCTTGACTCATTTACTTTAGTGAGTTGAGTCATGAGTTTACGGAACTCGAGCCGGCTCAAGTTTATGTGAGTTGACTCAACTCATAAGTCGTACTGGTTCACCTTTTGAATTGTGAACTCATATGTTAACATTATTGAGCTCGACTTGATGAGTTTAACAAGTGCTTCACTGCAATGAGATGACTTTAGTGAGCTTGAAAGGGAGACCCATTTTAATAATTTATGCCATGTGTAATTGCCCTTCCGTTGGGCCTCTTTTGGTGGAGAGCAAAAAAGGCGGTCACAGAGAGGACATGCCAAGAGGGGAGAGTAAGATGATGATGCCAACACAATTCTGCCTGTCAGATTTGCTCGCTTTCCTTTCTTGTTCACCGGGGACATTTGGAATTTTGTGACACATTTTTGGCCGAGGCAGAAAATTAGGAAAAAAAATATGGTGAGGCAAAGTCCCTTCTATTTTTTCACTCTTTTGCTTCTTGATGACCTCTCCAAAATCATCATTGGTTTTCCCTCATCGAAGCTCAAATGCCCCATCCCTCAGAGAAATAAAAAAACCAAGCAAGGTCACTGAATAAAAAATCCAATAGACAATCTCTCATGCCCCATATGCTTTCACTAAAAACAGTCATCAAGAAGCAAAAGAGTGAAAAGACAAAAAGGAAAATGAGCAACTTCAGCCAAAGATGTATTACGAAATGCCTAATGTCCTCTTCAAACAAGAAAGGAAAAGGAGCAAATCCGATAGGCAAAATTGTGCTGGTATCATCGTCTTACTCTCCCCTCTTCACATGTCCTCTTTGTGGCTGCCTTGTTTTCTCTAAGAGGCCCAAGGGAAGGGCAATTACATGGAGGCATAAATAATTAAAATGGGCCCTGCCTATTTTCTTCAGTACTCAACTAATAACCTGCTATGTGATATTCATCGGCTTCTCAGCATACCCTTTGTGGAAAGAGACACACCAGAGACTGCGCGCAAATTAAGCTCCTTTACTTTTTTCACATTACCAAGCTCTAGCAACAAGAAAAATTTTCTAATCGACATTATCTGGCAAGTAGAGAAGTAAACTTATACTATTGCTTTTGTCACCCATTGTCTGGTAAGAGCGTCTGACAAAACCTATAGTCGTTAGCAAAACCAAGTCTAAAAAAATAAAACCAAACATCAGATGAATAACTGCAGATAGTAGATGGGACGATTACCAAAAAGGAATAGAAAAGGATGACGAAGAAAAAGAAACAAGGGAAGATGGTTGAAGAAAAAAGGGAAAACAAGGGAAGAGGAAATAGACAAAAAAAAGGAAAAAATAGCAGAGGAAGACAGAGAGGGACGGAAAAAACGACAAAATCTGATCTAATCCCTTAAAGCATAGCCCAAAACAAAACCAGTTTGAACAAAATGGCCAACACGCCCTTTTCTAGCAAGGAGCATAGCATGCTTAGGGTCATTCCCAACTCTAGTACAAGCTCTCTGCCTTTTAGTTTGGTGCCTTTCCGCTCCCCATGTCTGTCTCTATTTATAACTATTGAGGGGAAATAACTTTTCTCCATAATAGGAAGAAAACTAAATTTTGAACAGAAAGTCAGGTCACACACTAAATCAAGCTATTTGATGAAATATTGACTTTCTAAGAAAATTTTTGCTGGGAAACATGATTAAATGACCATGAATCTGAAATCTAGATCGGATCCAAGTTTGACTTTTATATTTGAATTTCTATTGAGTAATAGACATTAAGAAATGGATATCTGAATCAAAATTTGAATGGAATAACCTACGAACTCTGTCCAAGCACGCAATATTTCTATCAATATTGGTCTGTTCGGTCCTTATACAATATTGACCAATATATTAATCAAATGACAAAGATACCAATCCCTTCACTAACACGGTGTGATAGAGTTTGATGAATATCAGTATGCACATTAGTTTTTGAGGATTTCAATGTGATTTGGAACCCAAGATGATTTGCAACCCGATGCCTACAACATGCACTTGACTTTTTGGGACAAATGCTATAATATATATATCCATTATTGGTTGCTCTAATTTATTGTCTACAGGTAATTTAAGTATAAGTTTCATTTCTCATAGGTTATTTTGAGTATACAGTTCTTTCTTCATTAATATCCTTGTTATATGTTTCTAGAAAAAGATACAAGTGTCAAAATTCCATCTTTACCACATAGAAAATGGGATATATGCTTTGAACACAAGATTTGAAATTCTGAATTCACACACACACACACTCTCTTTCTCTCTCCCTCCTCTTTCTTTGTTAGATGTTCGGAGAATTTCACTGTTTATTTAAATGGTAAATGACAGTATATCCATTTAAGTTATACCTATTTGCCAATACTAGTCAAGTTATAAAGGGCGGTGGTAGGCAAAGTGTTGTCATAAACTCTTAATGGTAGTTTTTTTTTAATAAGCAGAGTTTTAAAAGGCCCAAGTCAAGTTTTTTATGTAGCCAGTGTATCAACTTAAAATTGCAATTCCTTTTGCTCAATATTAAACAAATTAAATGGTGCCATTTTGGGAATTCGAGCACAAGATGGTGGAGGAAATGTCCATCCATGAGCTAATTGTGACTAAGCAAAAGACATCACTAGGTAATTGGACCTACTCACTGCATGTGTTTGGAGTTCGAAAACAATCAAATATACATTAATAGGATTTGGCTGCAACTAAGATAAATGAGACAATTTCAACTTCTAACAAGGACAATTTAAACACTAAAAAATGGAAGATCGTGATCCTTTTTCTTTTCAGCAAAGAAGTACCATACCACCTTACATAGTTGTCCTTAAACTCTCTTCTTCTTTATATAAACATTAGAGTTGTCTTTAAGGATGTTTTACGCTTTATATAAGCTTAATTAATGTTGATCCAAAGTTACTTCTATAATGTTGAGTATATTGACTCCCATGTCCATTTGGCCAGTTGAAACTTTGAATCCACTTGTAAATCTAGGGTACCATTTCGATGAATACCTTCATTTTTGTCAAAACCTGGTTTTGTAGAAGAATTTTTTTAATAAGTATTCAAAACCTGATTTTAGTGTTTCGGTAACATGACAAAAACTAGGTTTTTACTTATTAAAACCTGGCTTCTGTTTTGATGACAAAAAGTGAGATTTGGAGGTCCCTTTAAAAAACGCATTCATCTGAATGGTAGTTGAGAAGCAGTTAGTTAACCTAGAGTGCAAGGTTAATCAAAATTGCACAATATAGGAGCTGGAAACCACACACACACACACACACACACACACAGAGATATATATATATATATATATATATATATATATATATATATATATATATATATATATATATATATATATATATATATATATATATATATATATAAAGAGAGAGAGAAATAGAGAGAGTTTAAGAGATGACATACTATACCAATTTGTTTTGCAGAGAGCAATTAATGATAGTACACATTAATTGGTTCACTTAGCAACACTGGAGTAGTAGAGCTAACTCAACGGAGATTTGAAAGTATATTCAAAATTTATGATTCAGCATACCACCTCCGAAAGGGAGATACGTACCTGATCTATGAATGGTTCATAAATACAACAGTTGTGACTAGGCATTTGTTTCCTCAAACATCCCTCAGTACATCTGGTGCATGAATCATGCATTTTAGGAATCACATCCAAATGGCCCTTTTCGACACTTAAGAATTTCCTGGATAAGTCTATATCTAACCCCTCCCCCCCCCCCCCCCCC